>JAZDUA010000547.1:2500-152500 GCA_038098605.1 Gryllus longicercus
TGATACAATTATATTAAATGTAATTGGTTTACTTTCGAAAATATTGCAGCTTTAAAACAAACTATTACACAGCTGGCATCTCCGTAGAATGATTAGTAATAAAATTTCTTGTTTTATACATTTCTAAGAGCAAGAGAATTTTCAAATATACCATATTTACAGAATATTCTGGATTTGCCGGTCCGGGTGGCCGAGATCGCTAAGGCAGTAGTGCCGTAGCGATCTCGGACCGAAGGGTCGCGGGTTCGAGTCCCGCCTCGGGCATGGTTGTATTGTGTTCGTCCTTTCACCTCCTATCATCATCATATATCATATCATCCCCACGTGGGTTGGCGTCAGGAAGGGCATCCGGCCGTAAAACCTTCGCCAAAACCAGAAAAACAGCGACCCCTTAAAGGGAAAAAGCTGAAGAAGAAAAAAAAAAAAAAAAAAACAGAATATTCTGGATTTGGTTTCCATTTACTAAAATGATTCCAAAACTGGTCTTAACAATCTACACCATAAGAATGTATTCTTTGCCAATGCTCGAAAACTGAAAGTACAAAAAATTTATGTATTTATGCCCCGATATTCGAGGATCTAAAATTTTACTTTGCGAGGGGGATAAGAAAGAAGTAGATGGTGAATCGGATTGATATGCTTCGCAAAACCTTAGAACCTCATTATTAACCTCTGTAAATGGATGCCACTGTAAAAATTTACTTACAAAGAAGCAGATTCCAAATATTTATTTTCTTCTTAATTCTATTAGAGAAATTTGAATTTTCTTTGTCATAATTATTCTAGAATCTGGGCGAATATGTGGGGGCAAATATGGATTAGTGAATACAAGTGATAGTGAATACTTGAATATTAGTAATAGTAAATTCATATGAAATGTAAGCTTATTTGCCAGAGGTGAAGTTATGATATACCGCTAATGACGCAAGGGTGAAAAGAGAAGTAGAAGAACGCGAGAACTCCGATTAAAGCTGCCACGAACATTGTTAATTAAAATTCCACATGGGCGTACCCGAATTTGAACACCGGTAATGAGAAGTGGAGGAACGTGTGTTCTGATCACATGCTTCTATTTTTGCTGTCCATTGCTGATGACCACGTTCTGCATCTACTGATAATTTGTTTTCTGTTATTTAAGGTAGCATCAACTTCTAGGTCATTAGCGACCACTATTGCTTGTAACGGGATGGTAACTGTGAGGATGACACAATATGATGATGATAGGGGGTGCAAGGACGAACAAAATACAACCATACCCGAAGCGGGACGGCACTACTGCCTTAGCGATTTCGGCCACCGGATCGGCACTGATCATTTGTTTTCTTCTGTTTGGTGCAATAACGAATGGTTGTGAAGTATTTAGTCATGGGTCCTTTCGTTACGACGATATTGTATCGTTATAAATCTCGCAGTGTATGAAAGCGATAGCTATTGAATGCAGAGTTCAAATCTCATCAAACGTTCAATGCGATAATATTTCAATCTGATCACATTTTCATTGTGATAATAATTCAATTTGATCACATTTTCATTGTGATAATAATTTAATCTGATCAAACATTTATTGTGATTAAAATTGATTGAATAGTTAATACAATGAGTAAAATATGAACACTGCTAGTTTTGCTTGTACTCATATTTTACAAAATTCGCCTAGCAATCATCAACTTTCTGATTTTAAATCCAAGGCTGATTTCGATGACTTTCTACTAAAAAAGTAAATTCGATGGTCCCACAACGTCTATTTACAATGTGTAAAAGTTTCGGGGCCTGACTACTCTACATTTAACGGCAATTTCCATTAAAGTTTAAATAGGGTGGTTGAAGTATTGACATTGATAGATTTCTAAACAGTACTTTCCAACTCTCGTTCTTCATTGCTCTGCATAATGCGTGACTATCAGGTTGGAAAACAATTGGTTGGGCGAAACAACCCGCATCTTTCATTTTAGAAAGAAGAGAAATTCCTTTGCCTTGAAGGCGAGGCGACGGATAATCTGATCAGACTGGTGACTATCCATCTCGGGATATCGCTGTAAGAACACCTCTCCATCCTTGTGGAATTTTGTGGTGCTTCAAGCGAATTTTCGGCAGCTTTTCTCGGGGTTCTCCCGTTTCGCGTAGCTTTCATTCCAGCTTTGTTCCATCAACTTGCGTTCCGTATCATCCTAATGAACAATCAGTAAAAATAATTTGCGATAGTTAGCGACAACGCAGTTGTCTCTCCAGAATTGTTAACCTAGAGTTCAATTTATCGCAGTGGAGGATTTTCGACGCTAGCTACATAGATGGGTGCAATTCAGCCATTCTCTAGCGACCGTCTAAGGTGATAGTTTAGAACGGCTTCTTGGAACAATAGCGAGCGAATGTAGGGACAGAACCCTGACAAACGGCCCTCGTACAGTGCGCGACCTTTCCTTCCACATTACCACACACATCGGGAGATCACTCGTGACCCGCCGGTGGGAAATATCTGGTTGCGGGAAAAGCCCAAAAATTCGAAATGTAGGTCGGCGCCGGATTTCATCATCCATCTAGAAAAAAAATACCGCCACCTCCCGTGATGAAACATAAGCTACACTTACAGGACTAACGACCCTAGTTGACGCGCTTGGAAACACGAAATATTCAATCAACCCAGGTGTAAGTGTGAGGCTAAAGGCCCATTCACAATGCAAGCATAAACATAAGCATGGCGTTAATATAAAAGTTGGGACAACGTCCATAAGCGGACACATTCACAATGCATTCGCATAAGCATAACACGTAAGGCGTTGCAAGCTTCTGTGCTTATGTTTAAGAAAGACATGAGAAATGAACCAATCACAGAACGGTAACCCAAAATCGAGAATCGAAATTGGAGCGAATTCGATAGAAGAACTAACGCCATATGGGACATGGATACAGTCGATACCTTGAAATCGATTCTCACATCCAATCAATAGTAAACTAGAATGTCTCACAGCCAATAGAAACTCTTATTTTGCTTACGTTTATTGTTAGGCATTGTGAATACTTGAGTCTATCGCTTACGTGAATGTTTATGTGTATGCGCTACGCTCGTGTTCCGTTGCAGGTGTACCCGAGCGAGCTGGAGGCGCAGCCCGAGTTCGGGGGCTTCCGCGAGTGGCTGCACACCTTCGAGCTGTACCGCGGGAAGCGCGCCGGCGACTCCGACTCGGACCCCGAGGCCGACTCCTCGCGCGTCGTCGGCGCCTTCAAGGTACGCAGCGCTTCCGCTCAGCCTAGGTGGACGCCGCCAAGCAAGGGCGTGCTTCGACACTCTTTGGGTGAAGTAAAGAAAAACAATGATATAATGATTTTAATGGTTTGGACATGTAGCATGTGGAGTTACGATTTTTTTTTTTTTTTTTTTTTTTTTTTTTTTTTTTTTTTTTTTTTGTATTCCAGCATTATAAAAGAACTTTTTCTGTTGCAAGAAATCGTTCATAATCGGGCAACATAAATGATGACGTATTAGATTTTATGTCACGAATGATTGCGTCATCACACATTCAACCAATCGTAGCGAGAGACTCCGGGGGGGGGGGGGTAGTGCTAAACGGAACAGCCGACCACCGTTTACTCGCGCGATGTCAAATCCCAGAGTCGTCACAGGGAAGATGTTTCGCAAAATTAAGTTTGATTCTCTTATAAATGTATAATGCTTTTATACAAAAAAATATATTATGCAACTCGTGTATAATGTTGATTTATTACATTCGTACAAATTTGAAAACTCGTTCCTAAAGTCACTCGTTTTCAAGACATGTACTCTTGCAATAAAGCTTAACATTATAAACTAATTGCATAAACTACTATTAAAGGTTTTTATAGACAGACTTAAATGACTACTCTCACAGCAGATACTTGATTGGTGCTGACGTCACATGGATTTTGAGAAGCGTCCGCAGAAGTTCCTCGTCAAGCGACCTACGATCGCCAACGTCCCATTATGAATACAAAATATTCAGAACAAAACTTGCAAATGCTACAAGACAAGTTTGTATTCATTAATTACAATATTAACCAATATGGCGCCAAAAATATCTAGGATGTAGCTACAAAGGCGTAGTCTACTGGATGACGCGTGTTAAAATGGCATGCACCGGGAATAAGCACGCACATTTCACCGCCTAGACGATAGACCGAGTTTGAGAAACGGTGAATGAGGGCAAGTGTCTGGGGAACGCTTTCGGCACAAGTTGACAGACTACGTCGTTGTAATCTCGGGTTAAGGCAGTGGGAAACAGCATATACTTTCCCGCCCCTTAATAACGGTTATGTAATAATTGTATACTACTTTTCTGTCTATGTCAACACATATCAGTCGATGAGCACTGCCAACAAAGCCCGCATACAGCGATGGCGCTGCAAACAATGGACACATACTTTCTTATCAATTCTTCCTGAAAGCGCCATTTTTGCCATAAATGGAACTGTTTTTCCCTTTGCATTGTGGTGGTTTTATGAAAGTTCTTCTAAGTCGTTGTTTAGATAGTTATAATCAGAAACACTGTCTGGAAGTCCCAGCGTAAGCTCCAAGGATTGCTTCCCATCATCTTCGATATGGTGCGTGTGTGTTTGTGCGTGTATACCTGTAGGTGAAACACATGGAAATGAGTCGGTGCTTGTTTTTTACTCTCTGAAATGCCAAGGATGTTAAAATAATTAAACAGCAGAAAAACGACCTATACATCCTGACAAATCATCTCATCTATACGTGACACCGAATAAAATAAAAATGTTAAACCCTGCTGTGGAATTGGAAACGAACATGAGCTACAGTTACAAATCAAAGGAATAGTGTTACAATATTTTGGTGTTTGTAACTTGTAATATTGTTTTCAAAAGGAAACATTAAAATTAAAATTATTTTCCCTAGGTCGACATTTTAATTTCTCATTTTTTTCACTCCATTTTTAAGAGATTTTAGCCGGGCAATGTTATGTTCTCCCGGAGAAGATTGTAAAGCAATTTGACGAGAACGCAAATAACTGCTGATGTCATAACGCTCTAAATTCCTACTATAATTGTCATGAAAGTTTCAATATGGATATATCTCTATAATGATCTATTTTTATTAGAAATCCGTGAATGTGTAACGACTCAAGAGGCCAGAGACCTTTAACACCAAGAAGACATTTCGTGTGAACGGCCCACATGGACTGGAGTTATAAGTTGGCAAGGTCGGACACCATGGTGACGGACAATATCGAAAGTAAACGTCTTACTGAGAATGGTTCATAGTCTGGTGGATGACTAAAATTTTCTATGCAATATAAGACCGAGTATATGTTGAAGCATAATGAGAATCTGGGTGTTTTTAATTGTCGGCGGATAATATAAGTATTGGAGGAATTTGAAGATTCGGGAGTACAGATGATATTTTGATGACTGGCACATGTGGGCAAGAAGGTATATATTTGGAGAGATGAACGAACTGTAAACGTAAATTTTTTGAATGATCTCTGAAACCATTGACTCATGAACTCAAACAATTTGTAAACACTATTGTATTTGTGAATTAAAGTTCTTAAAATAATTTGAAATGAAGTTTTAGGAACACTCATAAATTTTCTGTGAAAAAGAGCTTCAAATTTTGAATTTACAATAGCGTTTAAACGACGGTTTTTCAATAACGGCTTCAATTTTTTCTATGAAAATTGCCCTTCAGGACGAAGTTGAACTTTAATAATATTCAGATAATATTTCCGCTCTTGAATAATGGACCCGAAAAAATAAGAAAATGTCCAAAAAATGTACTTTGGGCGGCGATAGAAGGCAGCTGGCAACGGTATGGGGCAAAGCCGAATAGCTAGTCGAGATCAAAGGAAATAGAAAACCAATACGGGAAAATGTGTGCCATTCTGTAGCACCACTAGTTTATTAGCGACTTTGATTCATTAAAAGAAAAAAATAGAACCATCCCAGAATGAAGCAGTTGTTCTAAAAGTCTCAGGTGTACGGACGCGATTGGAAATGTTGAGAAGTTTATCTAGAGCCTCGAGCGAAAGAGACCAAAGGAAATAGAAAACTAATACGGGAAGGTGTGTGCCATTCTGGAGCACCACTAGTTTATTAGTGACTTTGATTCATTAAAAGAAAAAAATAGAACAAAACATCACAGAATGAAGCAGTTGTTCTAAAAGTGGCAGCAGGTGTACGGACTCGATTGGAAATGTTGAGAAGTTTATCTAGAGCCTCGAGCGGAAGAGACCAAATTAGGGCAACCAGCTCGCTGCGATCTAATCGTCGCGCTCCTTCTCCTCCGACGACTAATTACGACGATCGATGCGCGCAACAGAATTTGGCGGGCGACGAAATGAATTGACTGCAAATTGGTAGAGACCGAGGGGAATGCCCAATCACGTAGCAACCAATCAACTTGGTGCGTGTTTCGCAGCGTTATTTGATTTCGACCTTGGAAACCCCTTTATACCTCGATCTAATCTGATTGTTCGAAGCAGTGATATGTTAAAATTAAAGGTAAAGGGAATCCTAAATTTTCGGAATTCTTGTATATTTGGCTTTCTTGATAAATGATAATAATATCTACTGTATTTATGTAACACAAACACTTAATATAATGATACATAATATCAATATTAATATTACTAATTAATATTAATATTACTAGTATAATAATTTTGTTAATTCGTATTCATCATAAAATTCATTAATCGTTTTCATTTATCAATACTATAATTATCAAAAATATATCCGAATATCAGAATTTGTCAACAGAATTTCAACAGTTAAGGTAATTAGGCATGTTTGGAATTGTTTCAATAATTATGTCATCCTCAGAAGTTAAAAGGATCATTTTGCTTCTGATCTTACAAAAATCTAGTGGTGCTGAAATTGCACATACTTACTTTCCTTTAGTTATAGTTATGTAATAATTTTATATTAGATATATAATTTATTTTTTTAAATAAATTATAACTAGTGATGCAACAGATCGGTTCAGACTTTCCCATATTAGTTTTTTATTTCCTTTGAACTGGGTAAGCTACTCGGACTTACCACATACTCTTGTCAGTTGCCATCTATCGTTGCCCGAAGTACAGTTCTTGAAATTTTCGTAATTTTTAGGTTTACTAATAGTAGAATGGAAATATTATTTTAAAAATATTAAATAAAATATCGCCACAAATTGCAATTTTCTTTCAAAAATATTGAGCCGATTTTAAGAAAATGGCGTCTAAGTGCTACTGTAAAAGCGATATTTGAACCTCTTTTTACAAAAAAAACTATTGAATTTTCGGTAAACTTCATATAAAGTTATTTCAAGCAGTTCCAATCACAAATGCAACAATGTTTACAAATTGCTGTAAATGTACATAATAAAGCCTTGAGAGATCTTTCAAAAAAATGATATCAGTGTAATTTTTGAAACAACAAAGAAATACCCCGAAATGAAATTTACGTATTAAAGGGTCACTATCCCTTCGAAGAGTTTGAAAAAACATTTTGGAGCCGATTTTGAGAAAATGTGTTTCAGCGTTTCTGATAATGCGGAATCTTGAGCTAGTACTAAGAGAAACGGTTGAGTTTTCGAGAAACTTTTTTGGCATTATTTAAAGCACATGTACTGTCTGCAGACTCTGCAGATGTAGAGACATTTGTGAGAATTTTCTAAACATTATTACGTTCAGGTGTTATATCAGGTGTATATCTGTGACAAAACCTGACTAAATTATAAGATATTTCTTTCTATGACTCTTGCCTTTAAAGAAGAAAAGGAGGGACCAGGTTTTAAAGATTGAAAGAGAGAGAGTAACAGTAAGATGCTGCAGCGAATCCAAGTGGTGACTACAAACTGAAGTTAATGGACATCTGTAGTGATGATACAATTTACCCCTTTAAATTTTAACTAGTGGTGCTACAGAATGGTACAGACTTTCCTATATTAGTTTTCTATTTCCTTTCGTCTCTGCTAGCTATTCGTACTTGCCAAATACTCTTGCCAGCTGCTATCTATCGTCGCCCAGAGTATGTATCTTTGAAATTTTCTTATTTTTTATAATACTAGAATGGAAATATTATTTTGATTTAAATAACAATAAAACCTCGTCCTAAATTTCAAGCTTCTCGCTATGATGAGTTCAAACATCAACACACAATGCCGTTTTATTTTCAAAGGCGGCATTTACACCACCTGCGCGATCGCTCCAAGGTTAAAGGCGTAAGGAATATTTAAAAAATTACATTTGTGAAATTTTTGAAAAAAAAGGAAAACAGGAAAATGTATTATCTATCATCTTGAACCGTGCAATTTCACTATCTGTTGGGAAAGTTTGAAAAAACAATTTAGAGTAGTTTTTAAGAGTATGGCGCTTGAGCGTTTCTGAAAATGCGGAATTTTGAGCTCATTTTCACGGAAAACTCTTGAGATTTTGGAAAACTTGAACTGAAATTATTTAAAGCATATGCACTCATTAATACATTAATATAAACAAATTGCAGCATATGTAAATATTAACTGTGTTGGATACAAGTAAAAATATATTTTTAAGTTTTTTGAAAAACAAAAGAATATAGCAATATTGAGCTTATTTCATATTATAGAGTGGAAATATTTCTAGTAAAAATAAAACAAAATACACGTATAAATGTTGCGTAGGTCCAATTTTCACAGTGAACTCTTAATTTTTGAAAATTGCAAAAGTGTGAATTTTTCCGCGGCTTCCTACAGCTACGAAATTGAAGATACAGGTTTTTCCTTCATATAAAATTTGTCGTCCATAATTAGTTCTTTCATTAAGGTCATGTACTTTTAGTAGTTTTCGCGAAATATTGTCAGCAGTAGATATAATTTTAAAATATTACAAAAACAAGATTGTCTCAAAGTCGGTTCCAAATTTGTTTATTTCAACTTTTGGTTGGGATAGTGATAAATACTTTTTTAATAACATGACAAACGTCATATTGCTCTATCCTTTTTTTATTACAAAAATGCAATTTTTTACTCCTCTCTTAAGTCTTTAATAATAACGGCAATTTGTTCACTTTATATTTATGAATATATGTGCTTTAAATAATGTCAGATAAAGGTTCTCGAAAACGCAAACATTTTTTGTGAAAACTAGCTCAAAATTACGCATTTTCAGACTTCAATGTTATCCTTCCATAAATTTGACTTCGTTTTACATTGTAGTTGAAAATTTCTTTATGTATTTTCCTTTTTCCGTGTAATTCGAGTTTTTTTGTAATATGAGATAAAATCAACCCCGATTTCGTCGGATTATCGCGACTCTACTTTGTAATGTTTCCGAAACATCCTTTAAAACTAGCGATGTCGACAAGTGTACACTTTGCAAACAAGGCAAAACAATCGATCAGCTACTCAGTGCCTACATCACGATTGTACAGATCGTTTACCTACGATGTTACCCTTTACGTTACCCTCTGCATAGCAGAGTGATCGCCGTTCTACATTGGAATCTTAGTAAGAAGACTTGCAAGCAAATTAGCAATGGTGGAAGCACAACCTGAACAAGTTGCTCGGAAACATCAATACGAAAATACTTTAAGATCCAGACCAAGAATGTGTATTATATTATTTCCACGTACTTTAAAATTCCCTGTGATTTTAAGTATGCGATATTAACATTAGCGTAGAAAAGACATGTCGTTATGAATTTTATTTACTTTTTACTTTCTCGCTACCGCGGTAGAATGAAAGTTATATAAATCTGCTCGAAAAAACTGCAAATTTTTGGGCAGAAAATCTATTTTATTACAATGCCCTGCTAACAAAAAAGTGAATACATCCAGTTTGCTAAATTTAGAAAAAAAATCTAAATTTCTAAAATGTGCCTGAATCCATTTTTTATGGCTTCTTGATACCGAAAAATCGATTGACGGCAAAACGACTGTCCGTCTGTCTGTGAACAACGCTAGAGACTACACCTTTCAGTCGATTTTCTCCAAAATCGATATCCCCCAATCGATCAGGCTGATGACGCAGCCTGTTGAATCTAAAACCGATATTTTAAATTTGGGGGTACTTTCCTTCAAGCCAATGGGACATTTTCAAAATTTTCAAAAGAATTGCGCCATAGATTTTAATTAAATTTCGTTGTTGGATAGTCCTGAATGACTTTTAACCCTTTCACTGCACAAGATTAGTTGATACGCAAAATATTCCATGTGTGGTAGCCTCAGGAAGAGTTATTATGCTCAGTCATTGTCGCTGGGAGCCTGGACGAGATCGTACGCAAAACCCGCGATGTACTGGGAACCTTTGATGAAATAATTATATGCGTCCTCATTGCCAACAATATTATTTATTAAAATAGCAGCTTTCGATGGCTTAGCCATCATCATCAGTTTTCTGCTGTATTGAAGCCACAAAAACGACTAAGAAACGACTAGTCGTTTTTGTGGCTTCCATACAGCAGAAAACTGATGATGATGGCTAAGCCATCGAAAGCTGCTATTTAATAAAAAATATTGTTGACAATGACGGCGCATATAATTATTTCATTGAGAAAAAAATGCCAACGAAAACTCACCACAACGCCTATAACCTCTGGACGAGTTCGCTTGTGCAAGCGAACTTTCGGTTATCGCTTCGACTTACTGATAACTGAGATGTCTTGCGCGATATCTACAGACGGGCGAGCTTATGTGACGAAGGTCTTCGCAGCGAAAAGCACGGCTCAAAAGGCGTGTCTTAAAGAGTCGGCCGGCCCTTAGCAGTTAAAGGGTTAAGAGATTGGCGTAGATCTCACGTTGGTTACAAAATGTTTCGGTGTCTTCCTACAACTAAAATATTTAAGATAGATATTTTTTTCTTTACTAAAATCTTTTTCTTATAGATAGATTTTGAAATAAAGTCACGTATAAGTTTTCGAATATTTGAGTATTTTTCTCGTTATTTTGCGTGAAATATAAGCAATTTTTAATTTGTTTAAAGAAGTTTTTTCTCAAAAACTGCTACATCTCTTTTGATTGAATTTTGTTGTTGGATATTCCGAAGGACGTTTAAGAAAATGGTGAAGGTATCATGTTGGTGAATAACTCGGTTTCGAAAATTGAAAAAATTAAAATGTTTTCGGCGTCTTCCTACAGCTACAATTATGAATATTTTGTTTCTTTCTTAATGAAATATATTCATGAAAATCAGGTCTTTAACTAAGGACATAGTCGATTTGTAGGAAAATGAGTATTTTCTGCATAATTTTGTGTCAAACTGGCAATTTTTATTTTCATTAAACCATTTTTTCTTAAAGCCGCACAATATTTTTTGTTTAAATTGAAGCCTTAGATAGCACAAAAAATGCTTAATAAACTAGTGTAGGTATCATGTACGTTTAATGTCTGATTTTGCGAAGGTTTCAACAAAAAATGTCCGGCCTCTTCCTACGCTTGCAATTATGAATTATCTTAAGGAAATGTCACAAAAAACATCTTCAAATAAGGTCATTATGAATTTCTATCAAAAATGAGTGTTTTTCGTGTAATTTCCCAAGAAACATGAAAGGCCCCTTCCATAGGATTGCGCGTCGTTTTCTGCGTCTTCCCACAACTGCAATTGTAAAAATACAATTATTTTTCTTATTGACATATGTTTATCTAAAATTGATCTTCAATTATGGTCATGTTCAATGTTTTAATAATGAGTATTTTTGGGCTAATTTGGAGACAAAAATAATGACGTGTTCAAATTTACTGCCCTTTGTTGTCGAAATTCCCTACATTTAGATGCCTCGTAAGTTATAATTTGTATATTTCATATATCTTTGTTCGTTTCTTACATTCGACCTTCTGTTATACCTTTACGCATTAATCTTTTAGAAATTATTTAAAACCTATTCGAAATACTGCTAGCTTCTGGAAATATCAAATTGGAATGCTACAATGACTCGACAACAATGATTGAAAGCTCATTTTTGTGAATTACGTATTGTTTCGACATGATTTATCTGTATGAAAAGCAGTGATAATTGTCAAATTTGTGTTGATATTTGCTTTAAAATGTTTATTTTTTGCACTAAATGTTGTACGATTTGTAAAGAGCAGGGTAGTATTTAAATACTTGTGAATGTATTTAAAATGCGGATTTTACATACATGTTCATCCTCGGTCAGTTGAATGACTGTTTCCATTGCAGGTTTTATACATTCGTCAACTGATGATTTGTTTGAAATATCAGTAGTTTTTATTCAAAGAGAGCGACAAGTTATTATATTTCCCTTGTGCACTGAAAGCTATGGAAAGATCCTCAAACCTAGAAAATCTGACCTTTAATATTAACCAGATTTTCAGCAAAGCTGAAATTTGATGGAAATAACACAAATATATATTTTGCTGGATAGAAATTAGAATGTAGAAAAAGTTTTGAATATTTGCAACTTTCAAAAAATCTGGTTTTCAAGGAAAATGAACCGCACCTTTCACATAACTGTCTTTCATACTCTCGAACAATAAAATTTAATCAAAAACGGAGCATTTTTTTTGTTTTGAAAATGTCCCAGGATCATCATGTAAAGGAAAAGGAATGGCTATAACTTCAAATGTTCAAACATTAATTCATTTTATTGTTTATTTAAAAAATGTATTACATAACTAATATAAAATGTATTATAAAACTATTACTGAAGGTGAGAAAGTATGTACTCGTTTTTTCATAAAATATTACTCACACTTTTGAAACATTACCATTTAATAATTCGCCGGGAGCATTTATGATCTGCCAGAGATGTGAAATTGACAATATGTTCACTGTTCACCACGCTTTGATTTTACAACATCCAAATTATATATGCCCTTATCAGTTTTTCTGAGAAATTTTTATTCTAAGAACCTTCAACCTCAGTTATAATGGCTTTAATAATTGAATGAGTTCAAAATGTATGACAATATAATCTATAATTACAATATTATCTATATCTCTATTATGTTTCCCTTTCATATTTTGAATAATGTACTTGAGTTTTTTACTTATCATTTAAACTTCTGTAATCAAGGTGTAGATCATTTAAAAGTTTATAACTTTTTGAAGCTGTGTAGCTTTACTGCGCATATTAATATCGGTCGTTCCTGAAAGATGATCCTAATAATCCCCGTTGTTTAACTTTAATAATTTAATACCGAGGAACGTATGTCTAAACTTTAGAAGTTCATGGCCTTGCTACCTACAGTTACCCGTATCCTCAATTCCTTGCTTGTGCATCACACCAAATCAAAATCTTCTTTTCTGACGTAAGAAGAGAAAATTAGGTCGAAGTGAAAGAAACTTCCCCAATTTACCAACTTCTCCCCCTCAATTATACTCTCTCTTTTTTAAGCATAAATTAAGTAGGCCTATCTCTAGTGAAGTTAATTCGCAAACTTGCTTACGAGTTGTTGTTTTTTAAATATTGGTGAACTCCTCGCAGAGACATTTAATTCTCTTCTTAATTATGATCTTCTCAAAAAAAACTTTAAAAAATCAAAATAA
The DNA here is from genome assembly GCA_038098605.1 of Gryllus longicercus. NCBI lineage: Eukaryota > Metazoa > Arthropoda > Insecta > Orthoptera > Gryllidae > Gryllus > Gryllus longicercus. The sequence goes on from JAZDUA010000547.1 coordinate 15,954, forward strand.
GTAAAACACCCGGCAGTTATGTGACGCAATAGTGCTCCTATGTAGGTTAAATGTTCAATTCCTAATCACTCTAACATTCAAATGTCTTATACATGGTTATTTCTTATTGCCTATTAATCGCATTGGATTGAAATGATATTTCATTGTCAAAATAATTTGAAGATATCTCGCATAAATGCATTGTATGAAGTGACAAAAAGAATAGAAACTTTTATTTGATAGTGGAACAATCGACACATTAAAATAACATATTTGGGTTGACGGTCCTTTACGAGCCATCTACGTCAAGAACGAAAAGTCTGCGATGACCACACGCCAAAATAGTGCCAGATTATTACACAAAAGCACTCAAACAACATAAAAACAAGATATGAGAAGCTATTGAAGAGCAGTCTGGTGAGAACTGAGCTCCTGCAGTCTCAGATTAATATAGAGCTAATATTGCTTTGAAATTTATGTAATGGTCTGTGAAAACGCAAGATAAATCTATACTAATAAAAGTGAATTCAACGACATGTAAACGACATCGATTCCACAAAAAGGAGTGTGTGGATGGAAACGAAATATTTCAAGCTCTTCTTCAGGATTTGACGCAGTGACCTTGCAAAGTTTGGTGAAGATTAATACAACACAAATGAGGGGGTAAATATAATTTAAATAATATGCTGGAAGATGCACCACAATAGTTAATTTTTCGCCTGTCACTAAGAGATAGGTTTCTAAAATATTCCGCCAGATGCCAGCACCAGTGCAGTAGGACCGTTGCCCGATCTTCATGAAAGATGGCACATCTTTTTTTTCACACAGAAGGTTTTTGTGCTGTTGAATTGTTTAACTTTACTAAATGGCGTTGCATCACAATATTGTGCTTAATTTTAATTCAACTTCCATTCATACTGGGCTCCACGTGGACTTCATTAACAAAACAAAACATTGTTGCTGGGAGTTGCCTTTTGACGCAGGGCGAGGCCAAGGAGGACAGGACAGGCGGCGCGAGAGAGGGAGACAGTCACAGAGACAGCGAGACACAGAGACAGCGAGACACAGTGACAGCGAGACACAGAGTCAGCGAGACAGAGTCAGCGAGACACAGAGTCAGCGAGACACAGAGTCAGCGAGACACAGAGACAGCGAGACACAGAGACAGCGAGACACAGAGACAGCGAGACACAGAGACAGCGAGACACAGAGACAGCGAGACACAGAGACAGCGAGACACAGAGACAGCGAGACACAGAGACAGCGAGACACAGAGACAGCGAGACACAGAGACAGCGAGACACAGAGACAGCGAGACAGAGACAGCGAGACACAGAGACAGCGAGACACAGAGACAGCGAGACACAGAGACAGCGAGACACAGAGACAGCGAGACACAGAGACAGCGAGACACAGAGACAGCGAGACACAGAGACAGCGAGACACAGAGACAGCGAGACACAGAGACAGCGAGACACAGAGACAGCGAGACACAGAGACAGCGAGACACAGAGACAGCGAGACACAGAGACAGCGAGACACAGAGACAGCGAGACACAGAGACAGCGAGACACAGAGACAGCGAGACACAGAGACAGCGAGACACAGAGACAGCGAGACACAGAGACAGCGAGACACAGAGACAGCGAGACACAGAGACAGCGAGACACAGAGACAGCGAGACACAGAGACAGCGAGACACAGAGACAGCGAGGCACAGAGACAGCGAGGCACAGAGACAGCGAGGCACAGAGACAGCGAGACACAGAGACAGCGAGACACAGAGACAGCGAGACACAGAGACAGCGAGACACAGAGACAGCGAGACACAGAGACAGCGAGACACAGAGACAGCGAGACACAGAGACAGCGAGACACAGAGACAGCGAGACACAGAGACAGCGAGACACAGAGACAGCGAGACACAGAGACAGCGAGACACAGAGACAGCGAGACACAGAGACAGCGAGACACAGAGACAGCGAGACACAGAGACAGTAAGAAAGACAGAGAGACCCAGAAACAGAGACGCAGGGAGAGAGACAAACAGAGTGACAAAAAAGAGTGACAAACAGAGTGACAAACAGAGTGACAAACAGAGTGACAAACAGTGACAGAGTGACAGAGAGACAAACAGAGAGACAAACAGAGAGACAAACAGAGAGACAAACAGAGAGACAAACAGAGAGACAAACAGAGAGACAAACAGAGTGACAAACAGAGTGACAAACAGAGTGACAGAGTGACAAACAGTGACAGAGTGACAGAGAGACAAACAGAGAGACAAACAGAGAGACAAACAGAGAGACAAACAGAGAGACAAGCAGAGAGACAAGCAGAGAGACAAGCAGAGAGACAAGCAGAGAGACAAGCAGAGAGACAAGCAGAGAGACAAGCAGAGAGACAAGCAGAGAGACAAACAGAGAGACAAACAGAGAGACAAACAGAGAGACACAGAGATTGGAACAGACAGACATACAAATACAGAACGACAGACAGAGACTGGCAGACATACAGACACAGATAAACGCAGACACAGACCGATAGACTCAGACACTACATTCAAGTTTACTACATTCAAGTTTACTACATTCAAGTTTACTACATTCGAGTTTACTACATTCGAGTTTACTACATTCAAGTTTACTACATTCGAGTTCACTATACTCGAGTTCACTATACTCGAGTTTACTACATTCGAGTTCACTATACTCGAGTTTACTACATTCGAGTTCACTATACTCGAGTTCACTGTACTCGAGTTCACTGTACTCGAGTTCACTGTACTCGAGTTCACTGTACTCGAGTTCACTCTACTCGAGTTCACTCTACTCGAGTTCACTCTACTCGAGTTCACTCTACTCGAGTTCACTCTACTCGAGTTCACTCTACTCGAGTTCACTCTACTCGAGTTTACTATACTCGAGTTCACTATACTCGAGTTCACTATACTCGAGTCCACTATACTCGAGTTTACTATACTCGAGTTCACTATACTCGAGTTCACTATACTCGAGTTCACTATACTCGAATTCACTATACTCGAGTTTACTACATTCGAGTTCACTATACTCGAGTCCACTATACTCGAGTTTACTATACTCGAGTTCACTATACTCGAGTTCACTATACTCGAGTCCACTATACTCGAATTCACTATACTCGAGTTTACTACATTCGAGTTCACTATACTCGAGTTTACTACATTCGAGTTCACTATACTCGAGTTCACTGTACTCGAGTTCACTGTACTCGAGTTCACTGTCCTCGAGTTCACTGTACTCGAGTTCACTGTACTCGAGTTCACTGTACTCGAGTTCACTGTACTCGAGTTCACTGTACTCGAGTTCACTGTACTCGAGTTCACTGTACTCGAGTTCACTGTACTCGAGTTCACTGTACTCGAGTTCACTCTACTCGAGTTCACTCTACTCGAGTTCACTCTACTCGAGTTCACTCTACTCGAGTTTACTATACTCGAGTTCACTATACTCGAGTTCACTATACTCGAGTCCACTATACTCGAGTTTACTATACTCGAGTTCACTATACTCGAGTTCACTATACTCGAGTTCACTATACTCGAGTTCACTATACTCGAGTTCACTATACTCGAGTTCACTATACTCGAGTTCACTATACTCGAGTTCACTATACTCGAGTTTACTATACTCGAGTTCACTATACTCGAGTTCACTATACTCGAGTTCACTATACTCGAGTTCACTATACTCGAGTTCACTATACTCGAGTTCACTATACTCGAGTTCACTATACTCGAGTTCACTATACTCGAGTTCACTATACTCGAATTCACTATACTCGAGTTCACTATACTCGAGTTCACTATACTCGAGTTCACTATACTCGAGTTCACTATACTCGAGTTCACTATACTCGAGTTCACTATACTCGAGTTCACTATACTCGAGTTCACTATATCTAGAGTTCACTCTACTCGAGTTCACTATATCTAGAGTTGCCTGTATGTGTGCTTTTGGCTCGGACGCGTGCGAGTTCGTCCGCGGTGTTCCGCAGGGGTCGGTGTGCGTGTACCGATGGCCGCCGCCTGCGGGCTCGGGCGTGGGCCACGACGTGAGCCGCTTCCAAGGGCTGCCGTGCAACGACCCCATCCACGTGCTGGTGCGCGTGTACGTGGTGCGCGCCTTCGACCTGCACCCCATGGACCTGAACGGCAAGGCCGACCCCTACGTGGTGCTGCAGCTGGGCTCGCGGCGCATCTCCGACAAGGAGCGTTACGTCTCCAAGCAGCTCAACCCGGTCTTCGGAAGGTCAGCTGTAGCGAACTTCTTTTCTCAAGTACCTGCTTGCCCGTGTATTTGTTTAGAATTAATTAAGCAGAGCCCCCATCCCAGTACGCTCCGCATACCTTCTATGCCAAGCATGCCCTGCCCTTCCCTTCAACCGCGTCCACCCCCGCCAAGAGTTACCCGACATAACGCTTGATACATTACGAGTTGCAATATTCTTCAACGGCCATTCTTCTTCGTCTTATTATTATTATTATTATTATTATTATTATTATTATTATTATTATTATTATTATTATTATTATTTCTTTTTACATTTCAATCACACTTATAAATTTCCTTGTTTCATATATTTATACATCATTTATCGTAATAGAATTTGATATGAAATTAATAAATTTAGAAGTGTGATTATCTATTATTTGGAAGGCAGAAAGAACAGTTTTATACCAATACTTAAACAAGACAATAAGTTAATTTCTCTAATCAGAGAAATTACTTAAATTTCGGGTACACAGAGACCATTTAAATATCGGGTATTGAAATGAATTGTTACTTTCTCATTTTTATAACAATTAAAATACATTTTTTATTGCTTTACTGCCCTGCATTGTGCATGCTATTGAAGGGAATCAAAATTATTTATCATATAATCATTAAATTTACAGTATATTTTATTGTATTTCTCTACAATTACTTTACCTCGATTAATTATTTTGCCCGACTTTGATCGTGCTATTGTGGTAATTCACAATTTTGCCCCTATAACTTCCCTCAATATTTCTAATTAAATGGAGTGGTTAGCTCTGTTTTAGTTAAGTTTTGGGCGTCAGTATATTTACACTTTCTCATGTATTGTTTTTTTCTTTGTGGGGTAGAAAACACCGCTCATACGAGTATTCAGCTGGTGAATAATTTAATTAAGTTAGGAAATATTTATTACTATTCTTACTCATAAATTAAACAACATGTAAATTTCGTTTGCTGTATTTCCAGCAACGATATTAAGTGTCGTCTGCCAAACTTTTTATTTTAATTTCTAATTAGTTTTGATGTTCAACAACGTTTCTTTATCTTCCCCCGATTTTGAACGTTTTATGGCCATCGAATTTCTATAAACAAACAAAGCAATTCTTTATCTAACTTAGTGTTACCTAACGATTACACAATTACATATGACTTTGCGTTCATACAATATTTTTGTTGACGTTTTTTGGCGCTTATTATCCAAATTTCCCTTTTGAAGATTCTTCTCTGTAATCTTGGCACTGTCATCGAAATCAGCGTCTGTTCCATAAATCTACCTGAAGATCTTACGTCCACACTGAATTTAACTTTTGATTTTACTAGTATTCGCTACCTAATTATCCCACGAATGTTAATGTTTTCTATCTAATAAATTACTTTTCAATTACTTCCCTATTCTCTAATATCCTTAGACCACGTGTCCATTTTCAATCTCCACGGACTAATTAAAAACTATTTCAACTTCACACCCTGACGGAAATCGATGCTTCCTCTACCAAATCCAGCACAGTTCTGACCAAAATGGTTCGCTTTCACTTCCTATCCGACGTAACCAGTTGACTTGTTTCACTGTTATTCTTGTTCCTCGATGCGCTCTTGTCGCACCCTAAACCATGTATCAAGCGTCTTTTACCCCTGTCAACAATGTCCTATCTCATTTCTCTTCTTTATTTTCGGGAAAAATTCCTAAATTGTTCAAAATATACTTCATCCAACTATATTTGGATTTTCTGACTCCTTACACTCTCAATGTCTCATATTAATTTGCGTCATCACGCAATTCCTTTCATTTTGCAAGATTTTGACTTGCTTACAAATACCAAAAATATCACAAGATATTTTGCCTTGCGTCAAACCCCCACTTCAGATGACAATCTGTTGCTGACGTAGTCTGCGAAAAAGTTGACATATCAAATAAATCAGTTTAATAAAAACACTGGTTCGAAATACTGGTGTAGTGACCCTGACTTCTCCCTTCAGCCTCGACAACGATGTACTAAGTCATTGATCTTCTCTCTTCTACACTTGCGGCGTCTAGTCTGCATTACATTCCGCAATACTTCACATCAATAATTATACACAACCAATAAATATTTCACACTTTACCACTCTGTCGAATCAATATTTCTTTTCGTATTTGACTCTCTGTCAGTTTCGTACCCCCAATTCACTTTTCTATCGCAGACGGCTTTGTTACTAATACTATAACAAACTTGTTCCTTTTTAGAATGTATTCATTTAAATCTAACTTATTCTAATCGACAGGTACTCATCTTATAAGGGACCATAGATTTACCACACTACATTTTCTATGATATTTTGTATGATAATATTATTACAAGTTTCCACCACATCTTACAACTTTATTTAGATTTATTTCATCTCGTACAGCACTTAAATTGTGAATTCTTCCCATCTCTTTTCTCTCTACATCTATTTTCCCTGAGGTTATTTCCAACTTCGCGACCACCTTAGTTATTATTTCTACCCGTAAAATTATTCAAGTCATCAAATACATTTTAATAGAAACTTATTTTCGCGACGCATGTCCGCAGCTTACGGCATCTTTCTATCATCCCTCTCTCTGACCGACCTCGACGACCGCCGTGTGCTCTTCTTCTCGCAATAATACATTTTTGTGCGATCGTCTACTGTCTGTGTTTTCGGCGCAGTACCAGCTATAACCCCTTTCGTTTTTTATGCATTTCACGAATCATTGTCCTTTTGTCAATCAATCGCGTGTTCTCATTCGCAATAATCCTTCATTGTTCCTGTCATATGTATGGGAAAATATATTTAATTACCACATCTGTATTTATTCAATTAATATGTATGTTATTGAGATGACATGGTTCAGCTCACTATAATTATGTGCTAGAAAAAATCCAACATTTTCTCCGAGACGCCTGTACTGTGTGTCTACAATAGTTATGTGCCGCATGTTGCATGTGCTTCGAGAAATGTCACGAGTATAACTGTTACATGAATATTCCTACAAGTTCTTGGGGGACTACTGATCATCTTGGATACTCTATACTCCTTAGAAAATCGCAACGTTTACTCTGTGGCAACGTGTAGTGGGTGGCGCCAATGCGACGTGGCGCGTGTTGCAGGTGCTTCGAGATCGAGGCGACGTTCCCGCAGGACTCGCTGCTGACGGTGCAGGTGCTGGACTGGGACCTGGTGGGCGCCGACGACCTCATCGGGGAGACGCGCATCGACCTGGAGAACCGCTTCTACAGCCGCCACCGCGCCACCTGCGGCCTCGCGCAGCAGTACGAGGAGTACGTACGCCCCCCTGCCCTTCTCTGTACGAGGAGTACATACGCCTCCCTACCCTTCTCTGTAAAAGGAGTACGTACCCCCACCCTTCTCTGTACGAGAAGAACGTACTCTCCCCTTTCCTTCTCTGTAGGATGAGTACGTACGCCCCCGCCCTTCTCTGTAGGATGAGTACGTACGCGCCCCACCCCGCCCTTCTCTGTACGAGGAGAACGTACTCTCCCCTTCCCTTCTCTGTGGGATGAGTACGTACGCCCCCGCCCTTCTCTGTAGGATGAGTACGTACGCGCCCCACCCCACCCTTCTCTGTAAGAGGAATACATACGCCCCCCCACCCTTCTCTGTAAAAGGAGTACGTACCCACACACTTCTCTGTACGAGGAGTACGTACTCCCCCTGCCCTTCTCTGTAAGAGGAGTACGTACCCCCACCCCTCTCTGTACGAGGAGTACTTACTCCCCACACACTTCTCTGTACGAGAAGTACGTACGCCCCCTAACCTTCTCTGTAAAAGGAGTACGTACGTCCCCTACCCTTCTCTGAAGGATGAGTACGTACGCCCCCGCCCTTCTCTGTACGAGGAGTACGTACGCCCCCTACTCTTCTCTGTAAAAGGAGTACGTACGTCCCCTACCGTTCTCTGTATGATGAGTACGTATGTCCCCTACCGTTCTCTGTACGATGAGTACGTACGCCCCCCACCATTCTCTGTACGAGGAGTACGTACTCCCCACACACTTCTCTGTACGAGGAGTACGTACTCCCCACACACTTCTCTGTACGAGGAGTATGTACTCTCCATACACTTCTCTATACGAGGTGTACGTACGCCCCATCCTTCTCTGTACGAGGAGTACGTACGCCCCGTATCCTTCTTTGTACGAGGAGTACGTACGCCCCTACCCTTCTCTGTACGAAGAGTACGAACGCCCCCCTACCCTTCTCTCCTGTGCGAAATGAGCCTGGCCTCTCGGGGCAGTGAAAAGCCTTGTTTTCAAAACAAAACTAACTTTAGAACGTAATCTACCAACTACTAGTACAAACAGTCCGTTTTTAGATTTTTTGTTTTTTTTTGTTTTTTAGAATATTCTAAAACCGGCTAAGATGGCCCATGGCATCAACTGATGTTACTGCATTGCCTCTGACCGGCAAGTTCTAGAGTTCGAGTCCCGATGGTGGCAGGATTTTCAGAACTAGCTAGACAACTAGATCGAGTTCAGCCGCTGTCCAGAGGAGAATTTTAGTGGCCGGCTGTTCTGATCGGTCGTGTTTCGTGGCTTCTGCGGCAAATGAAGTACAAACGGGACATGGGCCGCGCGCAATCTTTCCATCCTCTTTCTTGTATTACCCCTCTCCTTAGATACATACCTGCACTACATACTTCACGTGTCGAGATACCAAAGCGTGTCCAGGACGAGGCGGTGCCTCGTTGGTAGGAGATACATCGATGGGGAGAACCTCGCAAGCTGACGTGGATGTCGGCGCCAAATCTCCCCACACACAGATCACTGCCACCTCCCGTGATTAAAAAACATGCATTACATTTACAAGACTAACGGAACGCGCCCAAAAACTCGAAATAATCAATAAGAATATTCCAAAAATTATTAGTTATGTATTTAAACAAATTTGTATTGCGTATTTTGTGGCTCCTGCTACAAAAATGTCGCGTAAATGTTAAAGATACACCAAAAAAAACCGTTGGAGTATACCAGATCCATGATACTGTAACAAGTTTCCTTGTTACAGTATCATGGATCTGGTATACTCCAACGGTTCTTTTTTTCGGTGAACCAAAAATAAACGTGACAAATTGCTTTACCAAATTCCTCCCGTTCTTCTGAAAGGCGCCCGCCTGTTGGTCCCGCAGGAGCGGCTACAACGCGTGGAGGGACCCGCAGAAGCCGACGCAGATCCTCGCGAAGCTGTGCAAGGAGGCGAAGATGGAGCCGCCGGTGTACAGCGGCACGCGCGTGCGCCTCGGCAGGACCACGTTCACGCTGCCCGAGGACGAGCCCTCGCCCTCCTTCACCAGCGGTGCGCCCGCCGCCCTGCGGGGGCTCATCTCCGCGCCCCGCCTCCCGCCTTTCGGCGCCTCAGCCTTCCCTTCTCTCCTCTTTCTCTCGCGCGCACTCTCGCTCTCTCTCTCTCTCGCGCGCGCTCTCTCTCGCTCTCTCGCGCGCTCTCTCGTGCTCTCTCTCGCTCTCACTCTCTCGCGCGGTCACTCTCGCGCTCTCTCTCTCGCGCTCTCTCTCTCGCGCGCGCTCTCTCTCGCGCTCTCTCTCGCGCGCTCTCTCTCTCTCGCGCTCTCTCTCGCGCTCTCTCTCTCGCGCTCTCTCTCTCGCGCTCTCTCTCTCGCGCTCTCTCTCTCGCGCTCGCTCTCTCGCGCTCTCTCTCGCTCTCTCTCTCGCGCTCTCTCTCGCTCTCTCTCTCGCGCTCTCTCGCGCGCGCTCTCTCTCTCGCGCTCTCTCTCTCGCGCTCTCTCTCTCTCGCGCTCTCTCTCTCGCGCTCTCTCTCTCGCGCTCTCTCTCTCGCGCTCTCTCTCTCGCGCTCTCTCTCCCGCGCTCTCTCTTGCTCTCTCTCTCTTGCTCTCTCTCTCTTGCTCTCTCTCTCGCGCTCTCTCTCTCGCTCTCTCTCTCGCGCTCTCTCTCTCGCGCTCTCTCTCGCGCTCTCTCTCTCGCGCTCTCTCTCGCTCTCTCGCGCGCTCTCTCTCGCGCGCTCTCTCCTACGCGCTCTCTCTCGCTCTAGCTCTCTCGCTCTAGCTCTCTCGCTCTAGCTCTCTCGCTCTAGCTCTCTCGCTAGCTCTCTCTCTCTAGCCCTCTCTCTAGCTCTCTCTCTCTAGCTGTCTCACGCTTTCTCGCGCTCTCTCACGCTCTCTCCCTCTTTCGTTCTCTCACGCTCTACCACTCTCGCTCTCGCTCTCTTCCTCTCGCTCTCGCTCTCTCGTTTGCACTCTCGCTCCCTCTGTCGCTTGCTCTCTCTCTCTCAACTCCACTCCCACACTTCTCTCCGCCCCTTTAAATAAAATAAATTAATTTAATAAATTTTTAAAAAGTTAGTGGTTGTTTTGGGGATTTGTTTATATATTTCATTAATTTCAAGCAGAAATTACGCATAAACTAGTTGTATTTTTTTTAAATGTTCGCCTTTTTTAAGACATTTGATAAAACAGATTTTTTAAGAGCAAAATCTCTAAGTTAAATATTATACTTTTCAAATGTTAAATTTTTGTAATTTTCAACTTATCTATAAAGTTTCCCGAAAATGAGATTAGAAGCACTTTTTTTATCATCCTTAAATGCAGGGGAAACTTAAAACAAACAATTAGAGCTACTTTGATAGAATTGTTTTAAAATTTAAATTTAAATTTTAAATTTCCTGGGAAATTTCGCAAAAAACACTCTTTTTAATTGTACATTGCATCATTTTATGATATTACTTTAAACAATAAATTTACTGAAGAAAAAATATTTATCTCCAATATTGTAGTTCTAAGAAGACGCTGAGAAAATATTCAACTTTCGCAATTTTCGAAAAATCAAGGATGTTAACGAAAATGAGAATTCGCCATTCTTTTAAGCGTCTTTACGCTATCCAGATACAAATGTCAAACAAAAAATTCGGAGCCATTTTTGAGAATATTTTAAAGTGTAAATGAGGTTTCAGGTAACTTACCTCTCCCCCCTCCACAAAAAAATTCAAAATCACAGGGCTTTGGGCTCGGTTAGATCTATAGGGGATTATCACTTTTGCAGAAAATTGTCAGGACTGTTTAAGCGCTAGCGTTGGCTCAGACAGACAGAAGACGGACGGACAGGCAGGTAGACTAACAAACAGTGGGACGTTTTGGCGTCAATAAACTCTTCGGTATTAAGAACCCACAAAACATGGATTCAGGCAGCACAGCGCTGTAGAGGAAGTAATTTCCAACCTTTAGGAACAAAGTTATCCACTTTTTCGTTACCAGAGCTCGACAATACAATTTTTTCGTCGAAAATTCGCCGTTTTCGAGCGCACCATTACATTACTGTCTCTTCTTACGAAGTAAGGAGGAAAGTGAAAATTCGGGGCAGCGTACTGCAGGGTCGGATCCATCCGACCGTTTTAGAGGCGGGCATCATAGATTTTTGTTAAATAATAAACATTTGTTATTATGTTGAATGTAAATTTCGAAGGGTACATTATGTTAAAAAATTTCCTAACGCAGCGCTGGAGGAACGCGTGGCGCTGCACGCGCTGCGGCGCTGGCCCGAGGTGCCGCGCGTGGGCTGCCCGCTGGTGCCCGAGCACGTGGAGACGCGGCCGCTCTTCAGCCCCGCGCAGCCCGGCCTGGAGCGCGGCCGCCTGCAGCTGTGGGTGGACATGTTCCCGCGCGACATGCCCGCGCCGGGCCCGCCCACCGACGTGGCGCCGCGCAAGCCGCGCTCCTTCGAGCTGCGCGTCGTCGTCTGGAACACGGACGAGGTGGTGCTGGAGGACGACGCCTTCTTCACCGGCGAGAAGATGTCCGACATCTACGTCAAGGGGTGAGCCCGGCGTGCTGCCTCCCGAGCGCTGGGTCTGGGCGGCGCGGCGCTCTTCCTCTCTCCGCTCCTGCTCTCGTCCTGTTCTTCTCCTCTCTCGTGCCCCTCCCTCTCCTGTTCTCTCAACTTTACAGACTCTCCTCTACTCTCTATCTCCTCTCCTTAATCACTTCTCCCTTTCCTCTTTTCTCTCACCTCTAATCTTGTCTACACTCTCTCTTTCTCTCCCTCTTTCTCTATATATTCTCCACTCTCTTCTCTTTTTCTCTGTATTCTCTTCTCTCTCTCTTCTACTCTCTCTCTTCTACTCTCTCTTCTACTCTCTCTCTTCTACTCTTTCTCTTCTACTCTCTCTCTTCTTCTCTCTCTCTTCTACTCTCTCTTCTACTCTCTCTCTTCTACTCTCTCTCTTCTACTCTCTCTCTTCTACTCTTTCTCTTATACTCTCTCTCTTATACTCTCTCTCTCTTCTCTACTCTCTCTTCTCTTCTCCCTCTCTCTTCTCTACTCTCTTTCTCTTCTCTACTATTTCTCTTTTCAACCCTCTGCTCTACTCTCTCTCTTCTGTACTCTCACTCTTCTTTACTCTCTCTTTTCTGTACTCTCTTTCCTCTTCTCTTTTTTTCTCTATTCTCTCTTTCCTCCTCTCTTTTTTCTCTACTCTCTCTTTCCTCTTCTGTCTCTCTTTCTTTTCTCTACTCTCTCTCTTTTTCTCTGCTCTCTCTTCTCTTCAAAATTTGGAATCTCTTAGTCCTGATATACACGCTTACTTTTGATAAACGATTCGGAATTTTGGCGATTGTGCGCATGAACGGTTTTGATATCCAAAAGCCTCAATACGCATACGCGCGTTCGCTAAAATACCAGAATCGTTCGTTAAAAGACCAGAGTCTTACTGGGCCGCAATAATTTGGTATCCCTAAATTATATCCTTAGCGGTCCATTACCCAGGAGTTTCGATCTCAGTGTGCTTCCGCGCTCGGTGCTCGCAGGTGGTTGAAGGGCCCCGAGGACTGCCAGTGCACCGACATCCACTACCGGTCGCTGACCGGCGAGGGCAACTTCAACTGGCGCTTCGTGTTCCCGTTCGACTACCTCGTGGCCGAGGAGCGCATGGTGCTCTCGCGCAAGGAGTCGCTGTTCTCTTGGGACGAGACGGAGTGCAAGCTCCCGGCCCGCCTCGAGCTGCAAGTGTGGGACGCGGACCACTTCTCGGCCGACGACTTCTTAGGTACTTAGCTTTCATTTAGAAACGTTCACGTTAACGAGAGGTAATGGGCATTTGCCAGATGTCATTCAAAGAAACAGGGCACGAACGTCTAAATAAAACAATTGCCGAAAGAACAAATTAAAACGTTTCATAGCTAATAGAAAATTCAGACATTAAGGCAACTATTGACTCCATTTAATCTTCCTCTTTCGTTTGGTACAGTATCATAGTGTTTGTTTTCTTCTTAGGTGGCATCAACACCAACATGAATGTTTTGGAAATTTCAAGTTCTCTCCTCTTCTCTCTCTCCTCTCATCCTCTCCCCTCTTCTTTCCCCTCTCTTTTATCATCTCTGATCTCTACTTTTTTCTTTCCTTCCTTCTTTTTCCTTCTTTGTTTCTTTCTTACTTACTCTTTCGTTCTTATTTATTTATCTCTTATTTTGTTTTAAATATTCTATACTCTGCTGGCCTCTAACCTAAAATATAGCGCTTCGAATTTTTTTCAGATGGATATGCATACTTTTTCACGAAAATGTGAAGGTACTCAGAGATGTCACAATAAATAGTAGTTACAATTAATTACATTCCTGCAATTAATTACATTCATTTAGATGATACAATGTGATTAGTAACTGATAAATCTAGTAGTTGAGAGAACTCTGATATACATAGTTATTCTTCGGTTATTTGAGATACACGGAATGTACACATACCTTGCTATAATATATTGCTATGTATCAATTAGAGAAATCAAATATTATCACTTATTAAGTCTGCAAATGAATTATCAACAACTTAGTCAACTTTTATGTCTCTAGGTGCTATTACACTGGACTTGAATCGTTTTCCAAGGGGTGCTAAATCAGCTCGACTGTGCACATTGGACATGCTGAAGACTGATGGATCTGTACCCTTGGTGAATATATTTCGGCAGCGGCGAGTCAAGGGTTGGTGGCCATTCTATGTAAAACGAGACAACGATGAAATGGAACTCACAGTATGTAATCAAATAGTTGCAATGTTTCTATGTATTAATTTCATTTGAATTCATGACAATAACAGAAAACGTAAAGTGAGGAGAGATTGTGGGAGCATATTCTTGAACATTGTGATAACTTTGTTGATTACAAAATTTAAGAGATACGTTGTGTTTCAGGGGAAAGTAGAAGCAGAAATTCATCTTCTAACTCGTGAAGAAGCAGACAAGAACCCAGCAGGTCTGGGTCGTAATGAGCCAGATCCTTTAGATAAACCAAAGTAAGTTTAAAATTATTCAGTTCGCCAAAAGAAATTACCTTTTGGATTTTCCCATTCTTTACAGATTTCTTGTGTAAAAGAAATGAATGTTTTCTTAGACTTTTTAGTTTCGTTTCTAAATACAATCCATTTAATTTTACTAATTAATTTTAATTTTACTTTATTGCAAACCTGCTTCACTATCACTTGAGCTCCTTGGACACTTCATCTAATCTTATGTATTTTTGCCTATCATGTACCCATTTTCTATTTGCAGACATCTGTGAATATTCATCTCTCCCTTCAAATCATTCATTATTATCTCTCTTCTTCTGCATTATATTGTTTTCAAACTTGTCTGTATCTAATTTAGATATTGTAGTATTTGTGAAAATTACAGATTCCTTAGTATTAAACAACAATGTTTATCAAACTATATTCATTTATTTTATTGTTTCAGTCGGCCTGATGCATCATTTATGTGGTTTTTGAATCCGCTGAAATCAATTCGCTACATAGTGTGGCATAACTATAAGTGGGCAATCCTCAAGGCTGTGGTGATATTTGCTCTGGCAATTGTTATACTTCTCTTCTTCTATTCTGTACCAGGTTACACTGTTAAAAAAATGCTTGGTGCATAAGTTATTTTAAATAAGCCAATCTACTCAAGGGAAAATTCTGGAGCTATTGTAAACATGTTGTTAAGTGCAAATAAATACATTTTACTCACAAATAAAAATGAATTGGATAATATCATCCACTTCTATTCATCTATATTTACACAGAAATTATCCCATGATGATATTGTTATTACATGAGCAAAACAACTTTTTCCTGAAAAAATTAATGAATTGTTTGGGTTTTTGTAATTAAGTACAATTAATAAAATCTTGTGTGTGAGAAAAATGCATCTAATTTTTGTACTCTTTTAATTGTATTTTTTTCCTCTAGAAGATCTTTACATGACACCAATGAATTTCGTTTGCAATATATTAATGACGAAGTACATATGGTATACATTCAGCTTTTCAAACAAATCACTACTTCATGTATAGCACAATTTGTGAATTGGTCATAAATTATATGCATTAACAAATAATAAAAATCGAATGAGTTTAACAACGGGGTACGAAAGCTCATAGACGTGAAACATGGTCTACTATCGTCCAACGACAATCTAACAACGTCAGACTGGCCCTCTAACAATTCTAGTACAGTGTGCCAGGAAAGTCTCTGCAGTGGCAACTTGCTGGTGAGAGTCCTTGCAACAAAAGTTATTTTGGTAGCACGAGCTGCAGCTTATAATAAAATAAGTTTATTCTCACCACAATCATAACAGACACTGGAGGTGTTTCCCCCATCACTTGTTTCCAAGTGAACTGGTTGCTACCAACATAAATGCAATTTTTAACAGGATGCCCTGACTCGGCTCGGTACGGAGAGATTTCGTGGAACACATTATATACCATAGGGGCCATGAATATTCAGGGCTGGTACTCCACAAAGCAATAATAATCAGCTATTTGTTCTTAAGACTATTTTAATCGTTAATGACCTTTTAGTTTACTGTTTATTTTCCATTACATAAACGTGTATATACATATGTGTATGTTACTACCTGAAACCTTGTATTTCCATTTTGTTTTGCTCTTGTGTTTTTGCCTTGTGAATAATTCATAACCCCTTAATTAGCTTTTATTATTAATAAGCATACATTTTGCACAAGTTTTTGGTGGACAGTTTGCATTGCAAATCCTAAAGCTTCGACTACATTTTTGGTCTCTGGCATAGTGGCTTCGTGAAGACGTCTGCAATGTTTTGGTCGCTCTTGTCGCACTTTAATTCTGCTGTGCCGTACATGACCTTCTCTCTCACAAAGTGATGTCTAATTGCAATATGCTTGTCCTGGATCTGTCAACATAGTTTTTGTCATGTGCAATGACTGCTTGACCGTCACATCCGAGCACAGTTGGTTCATCACACAGGTTCTGGAGCCTGAATTCGCTCACCCTAAGCACCTCCTATGTACAGTGTGCGAGTGTCGCGTGCTCTGCCTTCACGGTGCTAAGTGCCACCACCCCCTGCTTCATGCTCCTCCAGACAATAGAACCATCTGCGAGCATCAGCGCGTATTAACGCTCTAGCAGTCAAGTGCACAACTCGCCCACTCGGCGTCACGTATGCGGCACGTTTCTGGACGGCCGGGCTATAGGAGACACCACAGCTTTAAGCGGCCTTCGGGTAACGGAGGATTCTCTTGGCCGAGTTCTCTTGGAGGATTCTCTTGGTTCGACATTGAGCAACATTGGCCGAGTTTCCCTCCTGCAAAGGAGATGTCTGGTCGGATCATCTGTGCAAGGTATAGGAGTCCTTCAATGAGTTCTCTGCAAGAGAAGTCAGTGGAGTTACCCTCACAGTTCTCATCGAGGAATGCAGGTTTTGTTTTTATTGGTTTTTTTACGTCCCTTGCATTCTCCACGACAAAGTTTTGCAGCAGTCGTTCCACATACTCTTCCTGCAAAACAGCGACTCTGCCATCCTCATGTTCAGTGACTTTCACCTCCTACAGATATGACATTTTCCCCAGATGTTTAATTTCGAAGCTGCTCTCCAAAAGGGTCTTGATCTTCGGTTTGACTGTCTGATTTTCTGCCTGTGCAAGGATATCGTCCACACATTCTGCCCGTATTGCCTTCCCACTATCTGTGTTAATTTCATACACACAAGGGTCAATTTTGTTCCGTCTAAAATCAAATTCTTCTAATTTAGAATTGAGGTGATCATTACAGCACCTTCCACATTGTTTTAAACCATATAATGATTTCTGCAGTTTACAGACTAACCTTTCTTCATCTTTTTGTATAAAACCATCTGGATGCTCCATGTATATCGTTTCTTTCAGGTCACGATGGAGATAGGCTGACTTTACATTGTTTTGGTCCATGAGCCATTTCTTTGGTTCACTTATCGACTGGTATAATGAAGTATACCCAATACATAAGTTACCTCCAAAACATTTAACATCATTTGGGCCTATAAGATCTCTAAGGATAAGGTCCAAGGAGGTACTATTATTTACTTTTGTTGTTGGATGGTTGAGAAATGGTTGACGTGCCGCTTTAACAGCAAGGCAATTATCACACGAAGTCGGCGTTCTCTCCTCACAATGCAACCCAATGACGGACTGTGCATGTATCATCTTCAAGATCTGGTGCTTGCCAACATGCATTAATCTTCTGTGCCATAAGTCCAATGGCTCCTATCTTTCCGAACTCTTATTCAACACGTTCGATGCAGTGTTGTTCACATGTTCTAACGACATATAGACGACCTTCAGTCTCTGTTCGGATCAACAGATTACCCTCATTAACAAAAACTGCAACAACCGTCTTTGTTAAAAGTGACTGCCCTACCATTCCCCGCCTGTTGTTTAACAGACAAGATTCCATGACTGATGCCTGCGACCAGAAGTGTATCATGCACTTTCATTTTATCATACTTCGTGCGACTCCCAACTATTGATTCAAGTATGGTGTTTTTCCCAGTTGAGGGTATAGTTGTACCATTCGTTGTCTTACCTTGGCACCTTCTACATGGACGCGGCGTCACCCTGACATCCGCGGCCGCGGAAGCCTACGCTCTCACTCAACAGTTTAGATTGAGGCACGAGAAATGCAGATCGTTGGGGTCCATATGATGTGTTGCCCCTGAGTAGACAATCCATACATTGCCATTCGTGATAAATGAGCCACAAGATGCGGTCGTATATGCAGTGGCAGACGGGTTATTCCTGGATTTCTTGGGTCATTCTCTAGCATAATTACCCATCTTGTTGCAAAAATAACACTTCACTGTCGCCATTATGACTAGTCTGTCCTACCTGTTGGTGGGGACTTTTTCTTCAATAATAATGCAGATTGTTGATTTTCGTATTTTTTACGGCGCCTTGCATCCTCTGCTAGGATTCTTCTTTTAATCGTTGCGCAATTAAAATCAGCTTGCAGTAGATTGCCTAAACGCCGAGGCCACATGGTCTTGTTCTTCTGTTAATCCACATAAGATGGTCAAAGCGAGGTCACCATCGTCAATTGAATTGCCGACGCTCGCCAGTTCGGCCACCATTTTGTTCAATTGTCCGACGTGAGATTCCATGGAGTTGTATTCATTCAGTGTCTGCGAGTACAACTTACGACGGAGTTGTACAATACGAAATTTACTGTCAAGAGGTGCACACAACCGTTGCAACTCTTGACTTGGTACCTTCATGACAAATAGTTTCATGACAAATACCTTCATGACAAATGACCGTTGGTAACTTCATGACAAATAGTTAGCGCCATCCAATTTCTCGATCGTTGTTGTATGCTCAGCCATGATGAATCAGTTCTTTCAAACTATTGGGACTCGATATGACAATTTACCCGTGTACGTGGGTACGGTAGCACACCCGTGTACGTGAGCACTTCTCGCGCTTCCACTTCGCACTGTTTCACTCGCGGATTTCTCGCGTCAGCACTCAACTAAATCCCATCGTTTCACCTTTTAAACACACGCCTTGGTCCCGAAACCACTCTTACACATGGGGAAATAGTTGAGGGGCAAAAGTTAAAACATCGACTAGCACTCACACATTGCTCGTGGCCTGACTGACTACCCCAACGGACTGGGGACCCTCATGTTTTTCACACATTCAAACACAAGGGAAGCCACTGTGCTACCAACTTCTGTAACTTTAAAGTACCCCAACAATTTTTATGTTAATAACTTTTTATTTCGTTGCCAATTTGTATCTAATAGGCCAGGGTCAGTATATATTTCCCAGATATTGCAGTGCATTTGGCTCTCCAATAGAACTCTTATCAAAGATACTGTATTCACTAACCTCACTCCAATTTCTGCTTCATTAGGGCTTTTTTAGCATTAATTTTAATAATTAGTAACATTTCTCAAAACTTAATGCAATGACATAACTGAAAAGGATAATATTATATTTCCATAAGTAATACTTCTTTAGGGAAATATGTCAAAACACTTCCATTTTTTATTGTCATAAATTGGCTTATATCAAATGTTGATATCTGTTATAGAGAAGATAACGTTATGTATGGAAATAGGGGGTACAGAGCAAGATTTAACAAATCATTTTTTATTATTTTTAATTTTCAAAATTCTTAATCTTTTACTTGTTTGCTACAATATACTTTGCTACTGTGTTGTCATGAGTAGCATAATCATAGAAGGGGGAGTAGGTTGAACCAGTAAGTCTTCTCCTTTCCTTGACTATATTTGTGGCTTGCATTTGCCTTCTACTGTTTGAAAGATGGTAGGGTGACAATGAGGAGTGAGTGAGAATGATAAACAAATGATTATGAAGTCGGTTTTGTTCAGATGGGGCACGTAATGATGTGAGAATGCCAATCATATAACAACTATCTAGTGAAAATGAAAACACGCTGTGTTACACAAGAAAAACTCACAATCTTTGGATACCCTATTTGGATGATGCTGAAAGTCCCTTAGGCTGGTTCAATAAATGAACTTAATTATTCAAAGCCAACAGTACATATAATGTTCATAAATTGCTCTGACAATCCTAATTTGAAGATCTGTTCTTCCCAGAGAAGCAATGAAGCTCTTAAGTCATGTTTTCTCACGACTTTCTTAATTACTAGTGATAAACATATACTACATGTTTACTAGGGATTCACACACACACACACACTTGATTAGTTTCTGCTTAACTATTACAATCTATCACATGCCAACCAAACCACTCAAGATTGTGGAGTTGGTGGCTTTATCTCAACTTGAAGGATCATGGGGTTTGAATCTCACCTCAATCACAGATATATGTTTGTGTCAAGGAATAGTAGGCCTTTCCTAACTATTAAGTATTAGCTTTCAGCTCTCTTCCCAGACCAGAATAATTACTGCCTCCCCGATAATCAAGCAGTTCAGCCATGATGGATCAATGAGGTACTTTTTCAAGAATTATAATAACAAGAAAAACTGGATGAAAAGGGCCTACAGGAGCAACCTTTGCAGCAACGGCATGCCCTTACTCATCCTTGAAAAAATCTATAGGAGATATTTGGAAGGGCCACATGATGGTAGTTCCTGAGAACATGTGAAGAAGATAGTAACCCAGGATAGGGGATCGGCTACAGACCTAATATAAAATCAACTGTTGTGGTCATTTTGGGAAGGAGAAGTATAAGTAATGATATTTAATCATGCAATTATTAAGCAAGAGCTTGTTGTTGTTACTTACTTACGATAATTTTGCATAGTTATTATATTTAACATGAGATAACCAGGGTAAAGTTGTTTTGTTTTTGTGGAAAAATGTCTAGTATTCATAACATGGAGTTGTTTGTAATCTCACGTAGCTATTCTATTGTATTTGTGAGATTTTGCAGAACATTTTGACATACTATTAATAAACTTTCACAAAACATTTTGTATGTTATGTAAAAGAAGAGGTGGAAAAAACATTGTCTTTCATTGTTTTACAAAAGTGACCGTACAAATGTTTTACCTTACAAACAGTTTTACAAATGTAGCCTTGAAATCTAAAGATTTCAAGGTTACATTTGTTGAATATGGATTATAATAAATGTAGATTACCAGTAGATTACCATATACTAAAAGAAGGTCAAATATATTAATTTGATAAAAAAATAGAATGTCTAATTTTAAATTGCTCTGAAGAAGTATGACCAGAATAGGTGTACACAATATGTTTTTCATATCTAGTCTCTTAAGGATTCTGTGAGTATAAATACCCAAATTAATTGTAATTTTTAGTGTGCAGGTAAGTGAAGTTGTTTTTGCCTCACTTTATTAATTTATTAATAAATTTTAAACATGTATGACAATCACTCTTCACAAAGCTTCAAAGTTTGTGATTGCCAAAACGTTTAAAGAATGTTTTAAAAATGTAGCTCTTAAATTTAAAAAAATATTTTTCCATATATTTCAAAGATTCACAAAGATACTTTAAAATTAAATGCTGTTCTCTATCTTTTCTGCATCATCCTTTCCCTAGTTTTCTGAATTTTCTTCCCTAGTTCTTTTGCATTTCATGCTTGCAGTGCTTTAATATATGCTGCATTTATTGGATATTATCAGAGGTCAAACTGTAAACTACGTTAAGTCCATCAGATGACTGTGGAGTTTGTGCAAGGAGCAGTAAAAGCCAGTTTCTGAACTTCACCTTTATGATATATACTAAACAAGTATTATGTATCAATTATATAATCACTCATATTTTTTATTTACTTTTCATATAATGATACCCTTTCTATGAAGCTCTACACTACTTTTCACCCATATTAACCTTCAATGATTGAAAGGGTTTTACAAATCCGTGTAAAACGAATGCGACAATAAGACGTACCAAAGGCACGAAAGAATGATCCATAATTATTAAAATTTTATGACGTTTCGAAGATGCCGCGAGCATAAAGAGAGCTACATCTCATTGGTCCCCAGCCTCAAGGGCTTTTCTCTCGTTCTGTTTGGATGCCGGTTGTAGGGCAACCTCATCTGACGCGACCCAACCGCCAACCGATCCGACGTTACCGATCGCGTAAGAAACAGAAACGAAGACATTGAAGGCTTGAACATCTTGAGAAGACTCGTCGCCGGAATCCTGAAAAGGAAGCTCGTTTCATTCAAGGTTTCATGTTGACGCGTGGTTTTGTGCTAGAATTTACTTAAATTCTGCGCGTCTTTTGAAAACAGTCGATTCACTGCTTCTAACGTTAAAAACAATAATTTAATTGTTTCGTGCGATCATTGATGTGACCTAAGGGAAGATAAATAGCCTTTTCGATTTACAAGCACGGAACTTCTAATCTTCCGCATTTTTGAGACAATCGGGCACATAATATACAAGTAAGTTGAATCACTTGCGCCTAGCAATCCTGTGTGAATTCTTGTTACCGTTATGATCATAATTCGAACATTAAATAGCTAATCGTTTTTAATGTACTTTCTTCGCAAATAATACCGATTCCACCTTAAAATAAGTAAATGTTTAGTTTTGTAATAAATTATGTTCACAGTTAATGCTTCGAGATTCAGTGTTCATAGCACAGTGTGCAATTTTAAGAATCTGTTATAATAATTGTGTGATTTGTTAACAGAGATGAATGAACTAGAGCATTTTTCGCTGCGATGGAACAATTTCCATTCTAATATGAGTTCCGGCTTCTGTGCATTACTGCAGGAGGATGCACTAGTCGATGTCACACTTGCAGCTGAAGGTCGTGTATTACAGGCCCACAAACTTGTTTTGTCTGTATGTTCGCCTTATTTTAAACAGATATTTGCGGCAAATCCGTGCAAACATCCAATCGTCATACTTAAGGTTTTTGAGTTGATAAAATTTGTTAGTGCTTGATATAGGGGAATTATTATGTTCACTTTTTTCTTTCAATTTTTGTTTCTTTTCAGGATGTTCACCACAAACAGTTATCTGATTTGCTGAATTTTATGTATCAAGGAGAAGTAAATGTAAGACAAGAAGAACTGGCTACTTTTCTTAAGACTGCAGAATTGTTACAAATTAAAGGACTAACTGAGCAAGAACCACAATCGAGCCCAGCACAACCTCATGTAAGAAAAATTAAATAAAAACATGTTACAAAATTTCTAAAAGGTTGATGTTATTGTTTGTTTGTTTTTTCCTTAGGGTTCTTTCAGAGATGAGAGGCAAATTTTGGCTTCCCAGAAACCTCATCATCATCAGAAATTTCGGCAGGGACCTGTTAGACGTATTCGACATACAGAAAAGGTAGGAAAGTTGTGTGAAATATCAAATGTGACAAATAATAGCCTTCAGCCAGTTTCATGTTAAATGTCTATGATTATAAAACCAGCTTATTTTTCATTGGCTTCAGCTGTTTTTCTTGGTTTGGATATAATTTTGTGGAATTAGATTTTAACCTTCACTTTTACTTAAAATCCAAGTTCTTGAAAGAAGTAATTATTATTCAACTGTAGTGTAATTGATATTTTTCTGCATTCTTGTGTTCAATTTATTTATTATTTTATTTGTTTGTGATGTTCATTACTTTAAAACAATAATGACATAACATACAGGCGAGTCATGTAACTTTAACACTTCCTGCAAATTTTTGAACGGTTTAAGTTATTTCAATGTGATTTTCACAGAAGTGCATGAAGAAGTGTGGCTGGTTTCTACATATATTAATTTTCATTTTATCACGTGTATTTTACAAGATATTAAAATAACTTGTTTGTTTTTTTTTTTCTTTTTCAAATAAAACTAACGTATTTTTTTAGTCTATCGTGATGAGCGTAAAACAATGAATCCAATGATATAAATATTGTCATACGTTAGAGACGTTGGTGGTGGTGGTGGTGGTGGTGGTGGTGGTGGTGTTTTTTTCCTTCCTGAGTAATTTTGATATTATCAACTCTCATTTAACGGATATTTTAATGCTCCAAGCGTGGGTTTGCAGGTAGAGAGTTGCGTGACCTTGGGTTGTGGGACTTGCATTCAAATTATCTGTTGAATACAACTGGCAAAAATATAAAAATTACTCAAAAAAATGTTTATCTAACATATGACTGTATGTATATTATTGGATTTGTCTTTATACACTCATGATGATAGACTAAAAAATATGTATAGATCCATTTGAAAAAAAGACAGTTACCACAGTGTCTCGTAAAATAGAATTGATAAAATGGAAACAAATACTTACATCAATTAGCCCTGTTCCCACATGCACGTCTGTGAAAACTACATTGCAATAACTTCAACCATTAAAAATGGTAGGAGATGCTAAAGTTATGTGACTCACCTGTAAACTGTTAATTACAATTCACTTGAAAAAAAACTTCAATAGGAAGTATTCCTTTTTGTTCTGCCCTTTGTTCAAAAGATTAATACATTCTCCTTCCTTAAAACTTGTTAAATTTGCAACTTATTTATCAAATAACATGTCATGATGGAGATTTTGGCAGAGTATTTTCCTATCTTATTTTTACATTTATTCTCTTGTGTTACCTTAGCTTTTTTTTTAAATTTTAATATTTGATATTAAAATGACAGACACTCAGAATGAGGACAGTGAAAACTGCTTGAAATTAGGATAGGTTTTCATGTAACTTAAAACTAGGGGGATCTGATTAAGATGCAAACTTTTTCATTTGCATATCCTTTGACTTCAAAGTTTTCTACATATTTGATGTTGATCTTTCACTGAATAGTATAATATTATTAAATCAAATCTCTTTCTTATAAGAAATCAGAGACTTCTACATATAATTGTATTAATTGAAATGTACTGAAATGGTTTTATGTATTTTTATCATTAACAAGGTAT
The DNA here is from genome assembly GCA_038098605.1 of Gryllus longicercus. NCBI lineage: Eukaryota > Metazoa > Arthropoda > Insecta > Orthoptera > Gryllidae > Gryllus > Gryllus longicercus. The sequence goes on from JAZDUA010000547.1 coordinate 40,845, forward strand.
CTTCTCAAAATGACAAAATGGCAGGAAATCCAACTGTAACTGAAATTATATGATGTTTGGAAAGATTCATGATTTACAGCTAAATCTTTTCTTTTCCACATAAATGGACAGGAAAATAAATTAGGATGTTTTCAGGAATTTTTGATTTTCTATAAGTTAATTAAATAAAATAACATTTAATAGTAAATTTGGAAATGAATGACATTAAATACGTATAATACGTTAATCAATATCTCTTGAATTTGTGAGAGAGTTGAAAGTAAACTTAATAAATAATCACGAACTAACCAGAAATTCGGCTTTGCCACCTAGTCTTCCTATACCTATGTGCCTCCTGGTTTGTACATCCAGATCAGTTTTGGCAGTCTGGTGTTTTTCAGTCTCATCAAGTGATCCTTCCATTGCCCTTCAGAATGTTGTATTTCTTTTAGTATATCTTTGGCTTTCAATTTCTTTCTAATATCCTTATTTCCCTGTCTATCTTCTTGCCATTCCATGAGTTACTTTAGAAATTTCATATGAGCTATCTGTAGTTTTTGCATTCTCTTCTCTTTCATTAGCCATTTTTCAGAGCCTTACATGGTTGGTTTAGCCACTGTATTAGTGTTTCCCACATTTCTGCACGTTTACTTTGTCATATGCCTTTTCATAATTAATAAATATTATAAAAGTTGGTAGATTCATTTCTGTTCTTTAGCCTATTAACATTGTAATGTAAAATTCACATCTGCAGTATTTCTTCCCTTTTTGGAAACCCTTATTGCTCTGCTAAGTAAAATTAATACTTAAAAAAAGAATTTTGGAAAGCTATGTTTTTTTTAGAAAATGTTTCTTTGGTCAATAAATGGATAGCATTCACATGTGCTAATTTTAATGCAGTGAACTTCAAGATCCACCCATGATTGTTTTGTCATGATAGAGAGTTCAAGGCATCTTACACTTTTCATGAGGTATCTACTGGTTAAGAACTGTAAGGAACTACAAAGTTCTTGATCAGAAATATTAATCAACAATCTGGCAAACATTTCAGTTATATATTTACTCAATAAGTTTATTAAAGTTTAATTAAAATTCCTTGACACTTTGAGTTAGGAGAAAGGGTTCAATAATCCTATCAGGAACCATAATCGGACTTTAGTTAGCAGTCTGAAATATGACTCTTGCCAGTAATTGGTATATTGGTAGTCTGAAATATTCATTGTTTTTTGAAAACTGAGATGTCTGTAAATTTCGCAATGTTAAAGAGAGGAGAGGAGGTTTGATGAGGTACGATTGTTTCTTAGGGAAGGGGGGATGTTATGTAGTTTTTAAAAATGTTTCAACATTTGCTGAAATATTTCCTTTTATTTCACATTATCCAAACAATCATTATTCAGCAAGTAGCAAGCAACTGCTTGCCGAATCTCAAGTAGTGTGGATGAGTTGCTTGCTATTTGCCAAGTGATGAACATTTGGTGCTTATCCTGTATATCACATGTCAGTGTTTTTGAAACATCAAAGGTAGCACATTTGTAGGTCAGCTGTTTGGGATTGGGCAAGCAGTAACTCGATGAAGGCATGGGTACAATTTATTGTCAGAAATTTTCTTGCCTCTGTGTACTTCTTTCACTCAAAAATTGTCCCTGATATTATTGTTAGATTCAGTCAGCATCGCCAACCAATTCTGACTTTAACAATCCCAAGTTTTAATATATAACACAAATAAAATTATTGTTCCTTTGATATCATTTATTTTTACTTATTGTTAATGGGAGTGTTGTCATAAATGTTCCGTAAATCTATAGGGGGTTAAAGCATGCTTTATACAGAGGAGAGAGGTTATTCAAAATACTCCAAATGCGCATTACATAAATATGGACATCCCCTGTTTATAGATTTAAGTCTGTTATGACTTGCAACAAGGTTTCAGTTTTTTAAATTTGATAATTTTGCGTTTTTGAATTTTGCTAATTACTTGACATCCTTGTTATTTCAGCCTTCCCCAGTGGTCAGTGCTCCAGATACTCATTCGTCACCTGCACCCTCTCCTCCTCCTTCCAAAAGGATAAGGCCTGCTCCAAGCCCCGCAGCTGTAAGTGACGACAATGACAAACAAGATGATGCCAGGGATACAACTGGGCAAGAGGAACCAGAGAATGATACTGGCAGAGTTCAAGTGAAATCAGAACCTTCATCTGAATTTGACAATCGGGCATGCAGTAACGCACGTTCCCAAGAAGATGGTGAAAATGCTGTGGCAGGAAAAGAAGAAGGTGTTTTACGAAATGCTGTGTCATTTCAATCATTGCAAACTCCTCTCTCTCCTCGGGGTGGGTTCTCTTGCAAATATAATGGAAAAATAACCGTTGTAAACATATTTCTATCATTTTATCCAAAACTTCGCTCTAGAGATGAATCTTCTTGAAAGCTATGTATGATTGATCTTCTAGGAGGTCCACATGAGACTGATGAAAGTATATCTAATAGAACAGCACAGAGATTACCTCCGGATCTTAATGCGTCAGCTGCTAGTAGTTCAGGCCTCTCCATTACTCCGTCAGAGAACAGTGTTCCAGTACCAGAAAGCGAAGGTAAGATATTTTTACTTATCCATATACACAGTATGCAGAACGTATTATGGGTGCAGACATTTGATATGATTTGAGGATTTTTCAAAATATATTTTCTTCTCTCATCTTCTTAGATGTTTTCGGAACGATATCTAGATCAATACCAATCAACAATATCTGAATTCTGTTTAAATGACATTATTTATGAATTTTATTGAATACATCCTTAAACCTCTTTTAATTGTAGGTCATTTTCGATGAGGTCTTTCTGCCTTCTTATTTTCAATACAGCATTGTGGGACAATAGCAATTGTTCAAAACTCTCTTAGCTCAGATTGTGGCAAAGAGTGTGTCATTCTTAGAATTGGTAATGTAGAGAGGGCATGACCTTCGTATATAAGTAGCCTCTGGATAATAACAATTTTGTTTCCAGTCAGATGCCTTATTTCACACATTTTCTTATGTATAAAATGTTAGAGCGTTCCAAATACTAAGATCTTTGTTTTATTATGGACTTGAACAATTTTTGTTTAAACTTCATTATTTGTAGCAACTGTCTTAAAAAAAAGAGAAAAGTTGTAATTTTTCATAGTATTTATTTGTGTTTACTCATCTTCACAACAGCTGTTCATATCTGGACTTTCTTTTGATATAATCATTAAATTGAGGTAATATTTCATATTTTATATAAATTAAAGCATAATGAATGGCCCAAAAATGAACAAGTGGACTCTTTTGAAATAGGACATTTCTTAGAAGACTGGAAGCAACCCAGCTAGCACTTACAAAAACAAACAAAAAAAAAAATTACTTTGTAATAAAGAGTGGACTAAATGTTTGCCAACTGCAGTTTTCTTCTCTTCTAATAGTTTATTTTATCATTTTAATTTGAATGTTAAATGAAAATGTTACTTTTAATGACAAAACAACAACAAAAATCCTTAATTTCAAATTGATCTTATTTTTAATCCACAATTAATTGGATTTAAGAGTTGTACATTAATTACAAAATGTGAAAACATGTAAGTGTAATTTTTTTAAGTTTTACATTTTGAATTGCAACACGAGAAAAATTAAAGGAAAGGAGGGAGCATCATACCACCCTTTACCAAACAATTAAGCTCCTGTTGACCAGCCATTTCTTTTTCTGAAACGTACTTTCATAAGTAGAAAACACACATTATTAATTTATATTAAATAATGTTTATGTTAACTGAACTAAAATTTGGCAATAAAATATAGAATTCGTACATTATAATTATTTATGAATGAAAATTAATACAATAATCAATAGTAATCTCTGGATTGTTTTTACGTACGTGTTAAACATCAGCAATCAATAAATATTGATAGAACAAATATTATTGAATAAACGTAAAATGCTAATGCATTTCAAAATAAAAGTCATTTATCAAAACACCATTACATGTAAAGAAGGATATGAAATATGATTTGCATAATTCCCTACCTCTAATATACCCAATATGCTCACCAATACCGCCAAATGCAAAATGAACGAGATAAAAGAAATTTACACAAGGAGCATGTGAATGTCACTTTTTGTTACTAGGGTTTACATTCTTGGCTTCAGAAAGCAATATTTGTGTAAATCAAAAAGATATTAAACCCATTTGTACCAGTAATTAGTTTCACAACATAAATGATGATAAATATATTAATTAACATAAATTGCAATTATGTCAAGTAATAAATCCTGTTTGTAATTGTGAGTTTTCATTAACTACTCCAATCATTTGTGTGGAAATGAATTATATGCAGCACACGTAACTATAGCAAGTAAAATGCTAGAATCTGCATCTGAATTTAATTATTCATGAAGTACAATGTTCCATTACATATAAATAATGACATTAACAGCACCATAAAATCATTCTTTTTTTTATTTCTATCTCGCATTTCAATAGCAATGATCTTACGTAGGCATTAAATTGCCATTTCAATATATGACAATATTTATTTATTTCTATCAAAAACAGGCAAAGCCCAAAAGTACATTAGTCCTTTCTTATCAAATAGGTAGATAAAAAAATGGAATTGTAATAAGTAATCCTCACACCCCAAACAGACATTAAACCTTATTATTTTTGTAAGATTACGCTATTTTGACATACACTTGACCAAGTATTTAATAACTTTATGAGTTAGAAATGATATATCAAACGGTCACTAAGACGTGTGTGTGATTCTCATCTAGTTTTCTAAATCTCTTCAAGATAAGGTTAATATGATTTATTTTATTATGGAACTTCTTTTTATAGAGGGAAAATATTTTTGTTTTGTTTGAAATGTTTTTCACTGTAAAGAGAAGTTGCATAATGAAATAAATCATATTATGTCATATCTTCACTATCTCTGTAATTAAGTCACCTAGTTCCATTAAAAGTAGAGATCTCTGCATAAAGTTTAAATTCCTACTTCAAAAATTGCTATAATGTTAGTACTTGGTGACCTAACTTTGTGTTTAGTTCCTACCACATAATTAATATATATTTACTTTTGCTCCGCTATGAAGTGCAAGAAAATCAAACGTGAAAAGGAATTTTGTAGCAACAATATTATTTTCGTACGATAATTTAAAGAACAATGTAGAGGCAAGAGATTTGACGGTTTATCAGCAGGAATTCAAATGACATTTCAGTGCCAGTCCTTTCATGACCGCTAGAGGGAGAAAACCAAACAACTTTCTTTGTAATGTACAGTGTTGAACAAAGTTTTTTTTAATGGGATGATTTAGAGTTAAGTAATGAATTTTTGAGAATGTGATCAGTTTTTGTAATTACCTAATCATATTGTAATCATGAGTAGTTATTGTTGTAAAACTAAATTCACATTCAGGAACAGTTGTTATTCTTAGAAATAGGAACCCAAGATTACTTGTTCTAAGAGTTACTTTTGAAGAATCGTCTTGTATGTTACTAGAACATTATGTAATCTCAGACACTCCTAAGTGAAATGATTGAATACAAAGGAAACTTATTTCATGGAACTTTACTGGGAGCTAACCAAATGTAGTATAAGAAAAGAAAAAAAAGATTACTACTATTCCTTCTAAAATAGAAGACATAAGTGAAATTTCTATTAATTCTAAATGATGATGACAGAGAAAATGGTCTTCTCCACTGCAGCCAAAACCTGAGCATTTTTTATTATATTCATCGTTTGAGAAGATCGTGTACTTGTTCTCTCTGGACTTCAAATAATGAAGAATGAAAACTAAATTATTTGAAAATGTTGAAGGTTAAAAGAAAATTAATGAAAATGACTTGCCATTGAAATGCCAAGATGAAACTATTTTTTTGAAGGGCCTGTGGAAATTATTGTGCTGAATGATATACTTAAATGATTTTTGTTTCACAAACCAAGACTCTATTGGACTAAACTTTGATTAATGACTTCAAAAATAGTAATTGGTGAAATTCACAATGTATAATATGATTTTCAGACCCTCATTACAGAGATGTAAGTAAAAAATATTACTGAAAAATAACTTTGTTAAAACAGTAAAATGCCTGGGGAAGTTGACATTAAGTTTTTATAATGAATGTCCAAGAAAATTGAGTTTCACTCATTTATATTGCATTTAAATTATGTATATTCAGATGCGATATAAGAGTTCGTTGTCATTTGTTTTCATTTCAACCTTTTCCTGAATTATCCAAAATAATAAATCTGTGATGATTAATAATAATTTCCTTGCTGAAAATAATTGTTAATCATGCCTTAAGTTTACTGTTACTTTACTGCGTCATAAACCTTGTTGCTTGGGTTATAAAAAAAAAAATTGCTTGTTTTTGGTGGAGCATAATGTTTTTAATATTTCTCTAGAAAGGGTCTCTTGCATGTTGTTTATAGAGTATTTATTTAAGTTTATTGATCAAAATTTAGAAATTCATTGTGCAATTGTACATACACAATATAGTATTATTTAATTTCATATATTAATATAAGAAAAATTGTAGAGTTTCAGAATAGCATTGATTTAACAATGTGTGTAAATATATCAGACAATAAATTGTTTACATAGTTTCTCAAAATAAACAGTAAATGTGATTTGCATATTCTTTTCTTTGACTTTTCACATTCACAGAATGTTTTAGTCACAATTTGTGGGGCAAATTTTACAACTAGTTTGGTTTCCTTCTTGACACATCAACTTCTACTTTTTATATTTCTCGATCAGCAAGAAGTATGTTATTTTCAATATCAAATCTCACTGCAAACTTGTCATGGAGCGAAAGAGGAATAACGACATCTTGATTATTTAATTCATTCCCGCTTGATAATACTGTTAATCCTTCTGAAAATTTATCATGCCTCCTTGGTTTGTGTTACTGGAAATGAGGTTTTTGCAGGGGTTCCATGGGTGAAATGTCTGCCAAATTCCCTTGTTATTGCGGGGCTAATGTAACTGGACAGGAATAAAACAGTTGATAGGTAAGCTGAAACCATTTGATAAGCCAAGAAATTTACAGATAAAGGATAGGAGGGTGATAAAAATGTTCTGAAATAAAACCTACGTGTCCAAATCCCCCTTGTGACTTCTCGCCTATTAAGACTGATCATCGTCATGTTCCATCTGTTATACTTAGCATACCTATGATCATTCTCTAGCTGTATTCATCTTGCACTAACATGACGTTTTCAAGTCAAAGAAAGCTGTTGCTGTTAATTGAAGAGCTTAGAGCACAAGCTGAACTTCAGCAAGCTTCCCTCTATTCCCGCTAATTTTGTTAAGTGGATATTTTCTTGTCACTGCCTCAAGCCCTTCATAAATATGAACAAGATTTTATGGTAAAAATGTAAGCTATAATTTCATCTAATTTGAAATATTGACATTTATAAGTACTGGGAGGCTTGAAATGATTGGTTAGTGGCTTTTCTTGTTACTGCCCCAAGCCCTTTCAATTTCATAATGCAGTCATTCTTTCCTTTTCTGTTGCGATGTGAATTATGATTTTCTTGAGGGAGATGTTATCTCAGTAGTTCTACTATAAGATAACCAAATTTCTCTTAGTATTCTACAGATTTAATAATTTGGTTTGAAGAGTCATTTGCTTTGCATTCCCATGTATGTTTTTCATTGGAAACTTTATGAATAAAGTAGGGACAGAGAGTAACCCTGAAATACTCTATTGTTTTTGTCAACTCATCTTGAATCAGGAGAGACCATATTTGTTCTGAGTTATTGCTCATTACTTGTGAAATTGAAGACTACCGGAGCACTGGATATTCTAGCTCATTTGTAGCTTTTAAAAGTCCTTGATGTGAAACAATGTAAAAAGGCTACAGAATTTATTTGCTGATTTCATTAAATAGAAATATTTCTATTGCCTTGTGATTAAGATGATAACATGGTGATTGAATTTGTATTGTATTGAAATGTTTACCTGAAATTCTTTAGTGCCATTACACATTTTCAGCCGTAAACAGACATCCAAGAATTTTATAGTATGAAGCTATTGCCCAAGGAAATCTTAAGTGCTGTTTAAGAACAGAAAAATGAACAAGAAGAAATGAAAAACAAAACACAAGTTTCTTGCACTGATGAAATCTTACAATATGCATTGTGCAGTGAATATGCATAGCAAGAATTGTAAAAATGTGTTTTTCATTTTCAAAATGAAATTGAAGCAATATCCAAGTATGATCGAATAACTTCTGAGAAGATTATTTTCATTAATGTCAACAAAAAAAAGGTGGACATTCTTTAAAAAGATGAAAAAGTAAAATTTATTTATGAAATATTATTGAGAAGAAATTGTGCGCTATTCAAAAAACATTTTTCACAAATTTTAATAATGTGTTTGTCTTTATTTCTGGCGAGGCTCAGGCCGTAAAGCCTGCTAAATGTATGAGAAATGCGTTTGTGCCCCCAGAAGACAATGTTTCTTCTGATATGGCTGCCTCTTTCAAAAACCATTTCTAAATGGTTGCCTAGGCTTCAATGGTTGGAGTCAGTGGAAAGAGGCCAACCGGGAAATGCGGCATCCTAGACACAGATGCCAATGTTTTGCTTACCATTCTGTGACTTTCGTCAGGGCAAAGTGCATTTCACCCTGTGGAAGGTCACAGAATGGCCTTCAAAACCTTGGCATCTGTGCCTAGAATGCAAGATCTCCCAAACAGTCAAGTAGTTACTATCGAAATGGTTGAATTTTGCATTCTCCCTGTTTGTTACCACTAGTTTACAAATTGTTATAGATATATCATTATTTAATTTTCACTTGATTAAATAGGTCATTTGTTGTTCAGAGTTTCTGTTAGCTTCACGCTACAGTTAAGGCTTTTGCGAATTTCTAACTAGTGAAACTTAAATTGAAGACTTCTTATCAGAAGGCATCATCGGTGATATGATACAAGTAGTGTTTCTTATGTTTCGATACAAATTGAATTGTGATATATGATTTTTAATGAAAAAAAATGTTGCTTGGTCAATTACACTTATGAAGTGGGACTGAGATATGTTTGATCGGTTGGAATTGTTTCCTCCACTCATGCTCAAAATAATGGAATAGAATTTTGATGTATGTTCAGTGATGTTAAAATGTGTTACTGTGCATAACTGTGTTTTATGCATGGCTTAGTAGCAAATTGGTAGTGTATATGCTTGCCACCTTTAAATTCAAATGTAAGTAGAGCACTGGTTATTAATCTCTTTGAGACAAGGGCGCTTCTAAAAATTAGCCTTTCATGTAGTTCCCGAAACATTAAACTATTTATATTGTTCTATTATTTCTCTTTTTTATTTTCCCAATTAATCATTACTAATTTTTTCTTATTTTATATTTATTTTTGTTTCATATTTTAGTTGTTAACATGTAACAAATATCTTACTACTTTTTGTTCATTATTTTCTGATGTTAATACTATTAATTTTGTTTTCACACAATGTAAATAATAATTTATTTAAATATACATTATGTAGAAATTTTGATTTGGGGATTATATTTTTAGTAATCTTAATTAAATTTTCAGTGGTGTTTGTTATTATCTAGTATTAAAACAATTTGTAGCTTCAAATGTACCAAATTCTCTCAACTTTCTTAGATATTTATTGATACACTAATAGTTCTTTGTAGAATTACTAAGTGTAAAGACAATTAATAATGTTTTTTATTTGACGTTCTCAAAGTAATTCAACTCTTAATGAATGAATTGTTATGATTTTACAAAATCTTTTCTTTATCTTCCTAACATAGATTTTCTCTTGTAGCAAAATGATAATATTTCTTGAAGATTTAAAAAATCTTATTTGTAGAATATGCTTCTCTGTGATCTAGAAACTATTTAAAACTATACTGGTCAAGAATCTGCCCTCAATTTACGTAGTACTTGATACAACCACCTATGTCCCTGTGTATACGCTTAAGCTGTTCTTTGCTGTTAACTTGTACCGTCTGTTGTAGCCAATGTATTATTTTTGTATGCACTTCCTAGTAGTTTATCTTATGTGTTACTAAACATGATAAATACAAACTAATCACTTGAGTAAATATAAAATGGAAAAATGTATTCTGCTGTTTTAATTACGCAAGGTATATTTAAAGAAAATATTAATGAAGAATTGCAACAATAAATAAAAAAACATTACCTCATGTTGTTATGTGCAATTGCTTGCCTGCTGACTGACTAATATGCTTACTGTTTTAGAGCTTGTTAGCGTATTGTGATAACTGTGTGTTCAGTCAAATAAATTCTGAAACCTTTATGAATGAATAAATTTATGTTAACCAATGTACAAACAGGAGTAATTTGTTTTCAAACAATTTGTTCTTGCTGATAAACATGCTTGAACTCATTGATAGTATTATTTAAACAATTAAGAAATCCTTATTAGTTGTAGTATTCGCTTTTCTTCTTCTCCAGCATTTGATAAGTTGTGATCAAGTACCTAATTCATTTTAAGCCATAATTTCCCCAATAAGTCTAGTCCTCTAATAAGTATTGTATCACTACTGATCTCTGTTTCACATTACTAAGCTAATATTCAGTGATTTTTTTTGTTTTTTTCATTAAATTACATACATACTAAAATTGTTTCATGTGTTGTATTTTTATGCGTTCCTTTACAGATTAAGGGGAATTTGTCTGTATTATGGGTAATGAAGTATTAAAATTGCGAAGTAAAATATCTCAAATTTGTTTGCAGTCAGCGTGAGAATTAGATATTTTTAACAGTTATGACGTGTTACATGTTACAAACAGAGAATATTTATTTGTACTTTCATTTTGCAGAACAATTAGTGACATTTAGTTTGCATACTTTCTTGATTAGCATAAACTATATTTTCTGATGTGAAAATTTTTTATTGGTGTGAAATACATGTTTATCTAGAAAATTGTATTAACAGTTGGTAAACACGTTATATTAGAAGAATGGTGTGTTATGTAGGAGGCGCTTCTCATAATTCTTTATTTTGATGTGTTTGAAAGCTACAAAATCCACATACACATGCAAAATGTATTATTATGTTTATTATTCTGCTAATAACATTCATTCTAGTTTCATTCCCATGAAGAACTAAGTGGTAGGATTAATGACAAATTTCAAGGAATGACTTCCAAGAAAGTAACTCAGTTTATTTTTAAAATTTTAATTCATTTAGAAATAAATGTGAAAACTAGTTAACAATTCTGCAATATTACAACTGCTACTTGTTCATAAACCTTTCAAATAAAACATGTTGACCTACTAGATCTTTTTTTGTGTTCTTTTGGATACTTGAGTTTTGTGTGTTAAGAAATTACTAAGAGTGCGTTTTTCTCGTTTGTTTGTTGTTTTTCGATCTTATTATCTTTTGGATGATATTAAGATTATTCAAAAAACATGATTGTATATTTTACAAAAAATATTTCATTAGAAAAGAAATAAAGCATTTTATTTTTGTTTACAATATCAGTGAATCAAATTTTGCTATAGAGAAAAAATTGAACGATGATTATTGCGTAAATAATGACATGCTTGGACTACTATTGAATAAATTCATTGTTTTTGTCTAATAGAAAGGTATTTTTTAAGAAAGAATTTTGGTTTTTGATTTACCAAGTTTGTTAATGTCTGAAACCAGGCATGAAGGCCTTGATATTTTTAATCACAAAGCAGAGAACACACTTGAAGTTGAATTGTCTCATAATTTCCTTTGAAAATAAAGACTGAAACACATGTTAGCAACGTTTTTGCAATAGAATTTATCTGTAGTATTTATTTTGTTTGCAATACTAACTAGTTAATGTAGTAAATGTTATATTGGTTTTAAAAGAATGCATGTGATTTGTTATTTACACATTAGCACATTACATTTCAATTACAGATATTTATTTTGTTGGAAATTTTGTTCTGTGCCTGCTTATTATCCCATTTATTATCTACAATAAAATTAATTAAGTTTCTTTACTTACAGAAGATAAAATAAACTTGTCCCTACATAAGTAACTGTTAATCTTATTTTTTTGTTAATTTATTACTAATTATTAACACTTGTGCATTACAGTGTGTCAAATTCATTTTAAAGGCATAAAGATTATTTTTTACATTTCTTTTTTCTCAATATTTTTGTCTCTTGTCTCTTGCTATGTCCTCTGAGACTTGTGTGTTTTATATATTTTTCAATTTTTTACTTTTACTATTCAATTTTTAATTTGTTTTGCCATTTCTTGTGAAACTTTTCAATTTTGTTGGGCAATTAAATTTTTATCATCACTTTAATAGAGCATAATCTAACATTTCATTTGGATAGCATGAAACTTTTACATTGAGAAGACACTATCATTGTTCTGCAGTGATTGGTGACTAATGTCTTTTGTTCTTTATGCATTATTATAGCTTTATTACAAGACAGTTATAATTTTTGTATTATATACATTTTACTTGTGCTTTAACTTTTGTTTAAATTTGCTAGTCTTCAGGAAGAATGCTGATAGCATGTAATTTGCTTTTACATATTTTTGCACTTAAATTTCATATTGTGTGTATGTGTGTGTAGAATCCCATGAAGGTTATTGAAATAAAGTACAACATATTCTGAATTCTAGTGTTTTAACATGTGTGTTGCCAGCCAATAACTTGCATTTGATTCGACGATATCAACTAGTGAACAGACCTTGCGGTTTGCTGGTTCTGCATTTTTGCATTTTGGTGATTTGGATAAATGTTTACCTTAATCTTGGATCCTATTGGTAATTGTAAATTGCTAACATTCATTCATGTTTGGAGTGGTTTGATAAATGTGGTACGGGGGTACAGTTTTAATGACTGCACTGTCCAGAATGATATATAAAAGGTAACAGGATAATCAAATAAATATAGTCATTCCTCTTATTATTTCCTCTCCTATTCATGTGCTTCATAATTTGGGATCTAGATCAAATGTGATTGATTTCTCTGAAAATCGTAGTGATATGTAACTGCTGATCAAAGTATGCTGCATTCGCCACTGCCTCTGAATTAAACAGCACAACTTTCAACCTCGGTTAACTGTAGATACTTGGCTGTTGCTGCAAGGCTTGGAGACGCCGCGTCCTTGACAAACTTCTGTTTCTGGCACCATACTGCGCACGCTGTATTTTAAATATAAAGAATGGGGTTGCCCTCCACCCGGTTGCGTCCATCCGGTTGGACGATCGACCAATCAGGCAAGGACCCTCCAGGGCGGGGCGGGGTGAGGTGAGGGGACCGCCCGTGGTCGAACGTCATGGAGCAACGAGAACTATGCCCTGGCGCAATTGGACGACACAGTAAAATACAGTCGGACCTCTGTGTATCGAAATTCTCTATAAATCAATTATTTTCTGTTCCTTGGAAATCCCATTTAAAAAAGTCTCTGTATAACGAACATGATTTTTATGTATAGAACTCATTTTCTGACATGAGGTTTTTTAAATAAAAATATTACTGCAACTATAAATTATTTCTAAAAAACTAGTATTTAATTTGGAAGGAGAATATTACTATTGCTAAAAATGTTACTTATCTGGGCGTTTGTATATTTGAATAAACATTTATATATTTTTTTAAATTTCAATTCAGTGACTTGGAGAGGTATATATGCAATTCTAATTTATTGTTTAATTTTCCATTTTACCCAATTTTTTCAAAATTGTTTAAAAGCATTTGCAAAAGTTTCCTAATTATTTCTCTGAATCGAATATTTTGAAAGAATTGTCTGATTCGATATAGAGAGGTCTGACTGCTGATGTTGCACTCGTAGAGATGTGGTGTCTGGATTGACGCAACATGGCTCCAAGCACCTTGGGGCGTTGGGCACATTGCACGTGGAGTAAATCCTCCATTAATTTGTGAGCATTCATTTGCAGATAATTTTGTCTGCCTCTTTCTCCCTCTTTGCTCCTCAGTCCCAGTTGTCTTCCTTTGTAAAAATAAAATAAGGAAATGAATAAATAATTAAAAAAAGTAGCAGTATGACAGCCAAAACATTGGCAACTATGCCTAGGATGTGGCATGCCCCAAATATCTATTATCTACAGTCTCGGAAGCCTATACTTTCAGTTAACTGCTTGTTTACGGAGGTGGCTTACGCCTTCGCACCTTTCCTTCCTCTGGACAGGTGATCACAGTAGCAGTTTACCTACGACTTCCACAAAAATTAGTAAAAGGATGTGGGGATGAATGATTATAGATGGGATGATGCAGACGGGAAACATGATTTTATGATAAGTCGACCACCTTGTGAAAACACATTCAAATCCTCAGCCTTTGCCTCCACGCTCTTGGAAGCAGTGTTAAGTGCCTACACTACTGAAGCTGGCAATGGGTTTTGAAATGGCCATGAAATGAGAGGGATAGCATCCTTGTTAGCACAATCAGTAGCCATGCCTCTGCTTGCATTTTGCTATAAATAGTTACTTTTCTTTATAAAATATTTTATTTATTCATGTACTTATTATTAATTGCATTTCTTTCAAAGCTTCTCTTCCCTCAGCAATGACTGTAATTTAGTGAATAATTCCTGTTGAATGTGTAATATTTGATGTGGTATTTGGCATGTGCTTGTTTGTAAAGTGTTATGCAATAATATTAAGGTTCTAATTGATGTATTTTCTTCAGCCAAAATCTCTATGAATTGAAATATTTTGAAGTTATTGTATTGTTTTTTCATTTCTAATTTTTAAATCATGTTGCATGCTTAGTCTGCATGCTTGTTTGTTGTAGTAATTTAGGTACAAAGCAACACACATTTTCTCTGATTTTTATCCTATGAATTTGTGTTGCAATATTTCTTCGCAGAAAGAATGACATATGTTGTACCTAGCACACTGTAAAGTATGATATTAGTATTTTTGAATTTCAGACTAAATGCTGCATTTGACATTTCAGAAATTAAAATATATTTTTTGATGGTAACAGAATTAGTTTTTAAGATACCATATCTTGAACAATATGGATTGTCCATTTTAAGAACATTTTGGCATACTGCTTGCCCAACATCAATTCAAAACATGTGTATTTGCTTTAAAAATTATAAATTTTATTGAAGATAACCTGCTGTGTTGGCAGGCGAGCTGTACTACATGACCAGCAAACGTGGCCGCCTTCACCTTCTGCATGATGGTCATCGTTACTACTTACATCGTCAAGGAGTTAGTGGGACTCGATTCTGGCGTTGCCTTCGACATCGTACAAGTGGGTGTCGTGCTTATGTGAGTGTTGAGTATGGTGCAAAATCTGCCACAAAACGTGGAAAAGACCATAACCATACACCTCCGTATGAACGTCTGGACCACAACTGGATTCCGGTTCCTATGAAATTATTGGCAGGAGGAAATGTTGATGATACAACTTTTTTTGAACCAGTACAAGCATTCTATGGTGTTGGATCAAAAGACAATCCTGAAAGTGACATGGATTCTTTTGCTGAAGTTGATTTCATTCCAGAAGGTGACAATATGCACTTAACCCAGAAAGCTGATAGAGAATAAAAGAAGATTGTTGTATGACTTCTAAGAAGAAACTATTTCTTAAAATTTCAATTATTTATATAATTGAAATCAGATAAGAAGACAAATTTAATAAAGACAACATTAACATGTGAAGGTTTCAAATGTCAAATTGTGCTTTTACATGTACAAACTTGGTGTGATTCCTGATATAGTTTATTTTTATCAAGTTCAAATTGAATGGCACATATAATATGGCATTCATCTAAGAGAAAATGGACTTCTCTGTCAGACGATATTGGATCATCAATGAAGAACCATCTGCTCTCTGATTCCAATGAATGTGAAGAAAATATTAATTGTTGATTGTGATAGATTCTGCATTCCTTTTAAAGTGACTATTTTTAAATGTGAAATTCATACTCAACCTTTGAACTACTTTTCTATTGGAAACATAATGTTCTGAAAATAATGATAGAACTTCCAGTGAAGTGTGAAATAAATATAATTTTTTTTTATCTTTATGCTTCTGATATTCCATCATTTAAATAGTTTATTTTTACTAGTTTTTGTGTCAAATTAAATGGAAAAATAAATTGTCTTCTCTATTTTAGTGATATTATTACCATTAACATCATCATCATTTTCATCTGTAATCCCAGAACTTTCTTTCCATTAATTTTACTTATGACAAGCTTGTGTGAGCATGTAATTAATATCATAATTAAAGGGCTTTCTTGGTAAATGGAATAATCCAACCTGAATTGGTCCACCGCAAAAGAAAGTGGAGATATATTTTTATTTCTGCTCAGGTTGTGAAAAATGAAATAGAAGAAATTTCTTGGCACTTATAGTGTGCTTTAAAAAATAAAACTATTTTTGTAATGGTTAATACATTCTATGTTGTTTAAATGTAATTAGGAAATTTAGTGGAAATAAGAAATTTAACCAATTAGGGATGGGTTCTTCCAGGCCAACTTCGCTACGTGTGGAGCATTCGTGGCACACCCCAGCTTGTGTTAGATGGCTACATCTACAGCTTGAGTGAGGATTTTGGCTTCAAAAAATATTGGAAATGTACTGAGTACATCAAAGCAGGTTGTCGTGGTTTCTGCAAAACGGAAGGAGAGAAATCAGCTACAATTACTAAACCTCACAACCATGCTCGCTGCTTTGACAAGATACGTGCCAAGGAAGAAATTGCAAGGCGAAAACTTCTTACTCTTCGTTTGCTGGGATCACCTGTCGCCAAGTAAAGGCTGTTCACTGTGTATACACATTATGCTTTTGTTAGCATTTGTGTACTACACTCTGTCAGCTATTAGAATTCAGGAATTATGTAGCACAAGATTGTATTAAAGTCAAAAATACGTTTAAAATCTAAATTATTGTGAACTTTTATCTCAGATTGTATTAAATTTGACAATTCATGAATAATTAAATATTACTGGTGCTGAAAGCAACTTTAAATCTGTTTTTAATATGTTAATTACACAATACATTTATGTTGTATATTAATTTGGAATATTGGAATCAGATGTAATATTTGTAAGTGTATAATAATTAAAGTAAGAATTATTCTGCTTACTTTGTGCATCTGGGGCAGCAAAATCTGTAATCGAATGTGCTCTGGTAGACTTGTATAAACTTTGTGAAATTCTTCATTTTCACTGTTCATTTTTATTTTATTTTTTTTACTATTGGGGCTGTTCTTGTTTTTCAGGCTATTGTATCTCTGAAAGTAAAATACCTCACAACCTACAAAATATTTTGTACTTGAAGTTTTTTCTTTAAATAATTTTGGGGTATATAAAAAATCTGAAATGATGTTGATGCAAAATCTCTCGTTTTTTTGCTGTTATTTTGTGTGTGTGTGTTGTATTTAGAATTAGGAACAGAACTATGTACATTGAAATAGAAAAATGATAATTGCTTCTAACAAATATCTAAATCATTCTTGGATATCAAAAGTAGTCTCTAGTTCTGACCATGAGCTTACATGTTTAGGATATTTGAATGTGTATGCATAATGGAAAATTAAAGCTGACAAACTAGAGGGTCTGATGTTTCCATTGTATCCTACCACTAAAATAAGTGTAGTGAATCCATAAATTCACTGATTCATTTGGAATAAAACCCAACTATTGTACATTTTCTTATTATTGGGAAAATATTTAGTTGTTGCTTCTTTCTTCCAAAAATATCTAGTAGAGAACAAGACTTGCAACCTGAGGTGTAATTTTTTTTAAACATTGATTTAAGTTGTGATGATATGTAATGTATTAAATATTAACTGTATTGTGGCCAATTGAAGACAGAACATGATTCGTATTCCATATACAAATGCGAAATAGAGAAGAATTATAGATTGAAATTCTACCAGTCATTGCTTCACGAGTGAAATAAATAGTTACTAGCAATAGTAATAGAATGGCTGAATGCAAATTGTCCTCAGATTTTAATTATTTATTGATTTTTATTTATAAATAATTTTTACTTTTTTATTTTAAATATTGCCACATTGGTTTTATACATTCTTGTCATAAATCATATAAAAAACTAAGTGGCGAATTCTTTGCATTTAATACTTGTGAAACTGTGAATGAATAAAATTATAACAAAAATGTTTTTCTTAAATTAAGTAATGACAATGTCATATATTTATTTGTAATACTTTAGGTTGTGTTCCCGAGAACTTGTCATTTGTGTGTGTGTGTATGTGGTAAAATATTGTGTGAAATAATGTGTATACATTTGTACTGTCTGTGAAAAACTGTATGATTCTGTAGTATTACAATATTATATCACTGTGCCATTAGAGTGCTTATTTTATTAATCCATTCCTCAAAGTTAGAGCGGCAGCATAATTGAAGAAATTAAAGTGAATGGACATTGCGTTTAAACAAAAGATATGTATTGTTTGTATAATACATGAACTTATTTTATGTGGTTTCTTTTTTTATGTTGTAGGTCCCCTTGTTCCTCAATATGTACACAGCCGCAAAGGAGGATTACAGCTGGTTCTTGATGGCTTCTTATATACTGTGCATCAGCAACAGGGACGCAACAAGTATTGGCGTTGTGTTGAACGTGGAAAACTAGGGTGTCAGGGGTATTGTAAGACTTTCATGTTAGAAGAGGGGGAAGTTGTTCAAAGATTACGTTCACATAATCATGGTCGACAGGACGACAAAATACGTGAACGAGTAAATGCTACACGTCTTCGCCTACAGATCCTTCATTCGTTATCTCAGCAGCAAATGGGTATTACAAATCCATATCCAGCTCCCAGCCCAAATGCATCATAGCTAATGCAATAAACCTATCCTTTTTTAACATTGTTTTAGTAGATTCGGGAAATCACTGTTCTGGTTGTTATAACTCATTGTTATAATTTTTTCTGTAGCCTGATAGAAACCATGGTGTTATTGCCAAAGCCTATATCCTTGCAGCGCCTGTGGACATATATACATTTAACTGTTATGAGTTATGAGTCTTTAATATTAATCATTGACTTATTCAATTTCACCTGTTTAATAATTTAAAATAGTATTCTGTGTTACTGCATATATGTCTTTGTTGCATTATTTCAGGATTTCAAAATACATGTGTGTTTCAAAGAAAACTAATTTGAAGAAGAATCCTTACTTGACATACACTCTGTCACTTAAAAAGACGTTAGAGGCATATAATCAGTAGCACAGTGTATTTATTATTAGGGCATCTGGTTTAACTGTGAACACAGTATAATTCTGATACATCTCACACAAATGTAAGGTGTTTCCTGGAATATAATTTACTTATTTTAATTTATATATAATGGAATTATAGTGTCAGGGTAAAAAAGTTGTTACATTTTTATGTTTTGTAGGTTTGTACGTCTATTTGCAAGTATTGTGGAAGGGTAAATACTTGCATTATTAATGCAGCTATTAAGAGGCACTGTTAGAAGGGAAGTAGGCAGTGTCATCTTTGAAATTGACTGCAATATTTGTAGGTCTCTGTACTTCCCTGTGATTATTATTTTCATTAAAGAGAGAATGGAACTATGTGAGTTTCTTAATGAATAAGGGCAAATGATCCTGTCCTTCACCAGTTTCAGAATTACCTAACTTTAAAGGAATTATTTAATTTTTAAACTTCAGATAAATGTTGTGGATTGGGTGTATAAAACATAATTAGTCATGGTAAGTAAGAAAGATACCTCTGAAACATCCAACTTGATAATGAAGTCAGTTCAAAATATCAATGAAAAATATGGTGTTAAAAAATTGATCTTGTGGTTTAATATTCAGAAACTTCAATTCTCAACCAACTAGTGGAAATTGAGACAAGAACTACTTACACCTCACAGCAATTATATTATTGTGAAAATTTTTAAACATCAATTAAGTGAATTGAAACTTTCTGCAAATGAGTAAAATGCCAACTATTTACATTACATTTTAGTGGAAAATATTTTTATACTACTTTGGTCCAAAGATATATTTGGAAAATATTGTATTTCGAGCATTTCATTTGTGTCTTTTCAACAAATTTTATGCAAGCAATATGTTCTCATGCAAACATTTGTTTAGTTTACAAGGGTGTTATCTTAACCCGCAAGAAGTTATGTGGCAAATCCTACTGTAAATTATTCCAAGGTGTGTCTGCAATGCCCCCCACAAAATTTACCACATGCATACATGCCAAAATAATGATTCAGTACGAAAGAGGGAGTAAGAAAATGTAATTTGTTGCCTAAATTTCAAGTAGAAGGAAATTAAAACTGTTTGCTTTTTATTCAATTTCAGAAAGAATCTTAATCTACTCATAACATACTCTTCATAGATTATGATAAAAGAGTTCTTGGGCTGAAGAGAATAGTTGCATTGAATGTCTGGAACACTCCAAATTCATCGTCCCTTTCCGTAAAAATTGGCACATGCAATTTGACCTCTCTTCTACAAAACATAAGATTGCCTTCCTGGAAACTTATATAAAGGTGCCACTGTGTGCTTTCTATAGACATGGTCATAGTGGTACATGAGTATGCTAAATTTTTTCTATGTTTTTTCTCTTTTGATTCTGATATCCTAGTTCACGTAAGTGCTGCCAAAAGTTATCAGACTTATCATAAGATGCTATTAAAAATTGAAAATGATGTAGAGTCCATTATCTCTCAAACCTCAGATCCTATCTTTTTACTTTGTTTAAAATTAAAAACAATGAGGTATATTTTAAGAAATATTCAAAGACACTTTTTGATTATTTTGTATGTTTGTTTGTTGTTGTTTTTTTATTTTATTTTATTTTAATTTCAGTGTACTTTTCACATGTGAAATGGAAAGTTGTTTGGGAGGTATGAATGGGGCCATTCCAAGACAATTTTGGAGAATGCAGTGCGTGACTATCTTGAATTTTGATGATGTTAAGCTTCATATGTTTCTATATTCCTATGTCTCAAAGGGACTTTTGTGAAGTTGTAAATTTATTGATGAAATAGTTTTTGAGATATACTAGCGGTTTGATCCCGTGCAGCATAGTTATCCAGTATGACAATTACATTTTAGCAACTGAGAAACAACATTTAGTTCTTTGTTATTGCTAACAAGTGAAACTGAGCCAGTCCCAGTGACCGAGATCATTAAGGCAGTAGTGCTGTAGCGATCTCGGACCGAAGGATTGCGGGTTCGCTTTCGGGCATGGTTGTAATTGTGTTCATCCTTTTACCCCCCATCATCACCATATCATGTCATCCTCGCAGTTACCTTACCGTTCAATGCAATACTGGTTGCTACTGATCTAGGTGCTGTTGCGACCTTAATTTTTTTTTAAAATGAAACAGCTTAAACTGTTTGCTCCATTCAGTGGAACTATTGTCAGTTTTACTTTCTCGCCCTTACATCCGTAAGAAGAGAAAGTATTGTAATCGTGCGCCAGAAAACGGCGAATTTTGCAACAGAAAAACTTGTTGCCGGGCTCTGGTGACGAAAAAGTGGATAAATCTTGTTCATTTATAAAAATCCATGTTTTGGGGGTCCTTGATACCGAAAAATCGATTGACGGGAAAACTTGTGTCCGTCCGTCAATTATCAACGCCAGCGCCCTCATAATCCGTTCTCCACAATTGATTTACCCAATCGATTAGCCAGATGTCGAGGCGCCTTGAATTTGAAAACCATATTTTAATTTTAGGAGATACCTTACCTGAAGCTTCTGGGGCATTTTCCAAAGAAAAACTGAAATTTTTTTATTGAATTTTGTTGGGGATAACCTAAAGGACGCTTAAGAAAATGGTGCAGGTCTCATTTTCGTTGAAATACCTGATTTTTTCAAAAATTGCGAAGTTTTTTTTTTTTTTTTTTTTTTTTTTTTCGGCGTCTTCCTACAACCAAAGAACCGTGTATTGAATATAGAGATATTTTCCGTGATGAAATTATTCTTTGAAGACAGATTTTGAAAAACTTCATGTACAATTTTTCAAAAATTTGAGTAGTTGAACAGCATAAGCATAACTTGAGGTTCAAGTTTACAGTGAAGGGAGCTAATCAAAAATTCATTCAATCCGATTAATTTGAAATAAAGTAATTATTGAAAAACTCCTAATACGTTAATAATAATAATTTCGTCTGATCGTGATTCATTTTTAACAGGCGACTAGTTATAAAGAGATTACTACAAGGGGCCGCTTTGACAGACACTGCAGGCAATATCACTGCAAGTTACATCAACGGATGTTGTCAGTGCGTTAGTTTACAATTAGCTCATTTGCAAATGGCTTCATGCAATGTCATCGCCCTGCATGACGTTCGTTTCTGTCCCGTTAGTCAAAGTCCATTGGAGTAACTCCTCTATAACTTGGGACGTAAACGTTGAGTGCTAAATGGTGAAACTACGGTGTAAGAAACTCGCATGCTCCCACGGGGAAGTTATTCACGTGACCTCAGTCATTTGTGAGACTATAAATTTTGACGCACACTAAATTGTACTCCACGTCCAATCTCAATCGTCCACGTCCACGTCCAATTGACTTTGAAGTAATTACATGAAGTATCCAAAAGTTATTGACAATGGAAGGCTGGTAAAGTTGTTGGGGCAAAAATAAGAAATTTCTTTTTTTGTATTCCAGCATTACAAAAGAACCATTTCTGTTGCAAGAAATCACAAATGATGACGTATTAGATTGTATGTCAGAATGATTGCGTCATCACACATTCAGCCAATCGGGGGGAGGTAGAGCTATACTCGCACGATGTCAAATACCCGAGTCGTCACAGGGAAGTTGTTTCGTAAAATTAAGTTTGATTCTCTAATAAATGCAAAAAACATAGTATGCAAGTCGTTTAAAATGTTGCTTTATTACATCGCTTATATTACGCTCTGTAACATCAGGTTTTTAAGATATTGACAAAAATTAATTTTCGTGGAACACCGTTCAACAACTTTTTATTCCCGTGGTTCTTGTATTTTCCACCCAATATTTTTGTCGTCTGTGAAAAAAATAGTACACCAGCAAAACGTCAGAGTCAGAACTGAATCGCCTTTCTCTTTTCCAACATTAACACGTGTTGTTCTCTCATACAAGGTCTTACTTTTCGTACGTAGTAATGATTTCATGGTTTGACAGCTTCTTCTAATATTTCAACCGGAATACGTTAAATATTTTCCATTTTCAAAAGTTAATATCAGTTACAATTATTCTCTAAAACACTAAGGTGATCGTAAATATACACTGCAAGTTTACTAAACTAGGTCTTGTTTTGAACCAATGTGACGTCAACAAACATATCTCTCATGGTAAAGATACGATTGAATTTCTCAAAATTAAAATTATTCTCTAATGGAAACGAAAGAGTATTGAAAGAAACACGTGGAAAAGGGGAACTCATGGTAAATAAGAAAACTCGGCTACTGATATCGGAAACTCAGCTTGTCAATTTGGAGCTGTTTTTGAGAAAATCCAGTTTTTGTAATTTTTTAAAACTGCACATATTGCTCGCAATATTGCGCGAAAAGGACTCACTATGGAGAATAAATTTTATTTGAAGGAAAAATCTCTATCTCCACTTTTATAGTTGAAGGAAAACTTTTGCAATTTTGAAACATTCAGAGTTGACCGTGAAAATCGGACCTATATCACATTTATAAGTGTATTTGACTCTATTATTAAAAGAAATTTAAAGGAGAAAATATGGAGCCATTTAAAAAAAAAAATTGAAAATGCTTCACGTAAGTACCTCCAAATTTTGAAGAAAGTTTTTCAAAATCGCGTCGCCTCGAGTGGAGCCAGATCGACCGGAGAATATCCAGTGTGGAAAAAATCGTACGTACGGTTTAGGCGCTAGTGGTGTTCACACACGGACGGACGTTTTGCCGTCAATTGGTGTCAACGACCCGTGAAAGAGGGATTCTGGTTACACCACGTGTTAGAGGATTTTTTTCCAAAACTTAGCAAATGGATTTATCCACTTTTTCGGTATCAGGATCCGGAAATGATTTTTTTCTGCCGAAAATCCGCCGTTTTCTCGCGCAGCATTATATAATTTTCTCTTACTCAGTATATACTATATATACGAGAAAGTAAAAACGGTGGGCCATAGAGACAGTTTGCATATTTTGAATCAGCAGATTTCACGTATCTTAGAACAAGTGTTAGAAACCAAGATATCCGACAATTTTTAAAATTTGCTTTTGAGTGTAACCGATTCTGACCGATATACTGAAGAACTTCCCAAAATTTGTGGTAAAAAAGGACATGAAAAACTCTGTTAATTTATGTCAGATGCCAACTGTTACATGTCAAGGATAATTTCCGCTCAGATAACTAGAGACCGGAACTTCAGGCACTATAAATCTGAAACGGACAGGCAAAAGAACACAAATCTGTTGAAAAGGGCAAAATGAAATCAGTGATTTTTAACACCTTCCCTGTCCTTATGAAAACATTAAAATGTATTCGCATTTCCAAATCTTTTTACAATCATAATTTTATTGTAATATTCTAATATCTCGTGCATCCCGTTCTCTTTTCAAATTCTATGACTCCTAGTAATACCAAACCAAAATTCGTGCAGTTACGGCACTTCCATTTCCACAGAAGTTGGAAACGTTTTTGTTAACCACATGGGTTCACGGACGTACTGAAACCATCGGGTGCTACATTTTGTGAACCACATATTGCTCCAGTAGCGGCTGGTGCCACTCCGTGGGGTTGGAGACAGACTGGAGGTTGCCTCTCCATGTAGTGACAGAAATGTAATTTCCAAAATTCAGTATACGAAAAAGAATAAAAATGTAAGCAATTCAAATTAATTAAAAATAAGTTAAATAAAAGTCTGTATTAAACCATTACTGAGATAATTTTATGCGTCGTGACCGAGTCAGGTATATTATAACACATCCCGCGCGCGTGGTCTGGCTTTGATTTCCACTGGACACCTATGTTCGTGTCCAGCACATCGCAACAACCACTATTACTTCGACACGTTTCACGCAAATAAAATTGCTTTATTTCGAAACTATCACTACCTTGGTATATTTTGTAACAAAAACCCTTCCACACACGCTCATATTCCACCATCCCTCTTACTGCTGTAACTGTAGCTTGCTACATCTACCGAAAAAGGGACTTCCTTCCAGATCGGCCATTTTTACACAAAGAAATCATCAAACGTGCATTTTAAATCAGTAAATCTAATGAAAAAAATCTCTAAACACCATAAATAATTCATTAAATGCTGTCAATAATTGACTGAACTAGTGTACTTGCAATAACAAGCGAAATTCATAAAATTACTTTGCAGCGCTGCAGACGAAGATAGAATTTTGGTACTCCCCTGAGACTCTATCCGTCGTCGCACAGCGCTACAGCGCCACCTGTCTGGTTGCCCAACCAAGAGGCCCGTGTTAAATTGATGGACCAAAGAGTAAATGCAGTAAACCCAGTAATACAGCCAAGATCCAAGAGCGTGGTGCAACACCGGTAAGGCATCAAAGAGAGCGGCAGTTGGACGGTCTTAGGTTTCAAAACGATTTCATATACATCGATATTGCTGCAATATCATGAATATTGAATGTTATTTAAAGGAAAATGTATGTTCTTAAGACATTAAGAGATCTCTTTCGATTAAACTGGGGGTTATGCAACCGTGTAACCTAAGCACGAGCCGCCAGTGTATGGCTCACAGGACTGTGATAAACTTACGCTTACAGTTCAACACAACCGTGTAGAATGTGGATTTCACAACAGTTTTAATAAAAACAGTGCAACACATTTAAATAAACATATAACAAAATATTTTGAGCGTCTAATCATTTTTTGGTGACCTGAAACAACCAAGTGTAAATTTTCTATAATTAAATTGTACCGTCTGCCAGGTTAAATTTCCTTCAATTGAGAGAAAGATCTAACAACGGAGGTTACTGCAGTAAATCTAAAACACAATAGGTCAGTGGGGTTCATTTCTGCAGCAATTGTTACCCTTCAGAATTTTCAATTTTAAGGTTTTTGTAAATCAGAATTTTAGAAAAAAATCTATAAGATTTTTCACTTTCCTTTGGCTATTTCTTTTACCCTGAAATTTCTGTAGTCAACGTTCATCGTCAGCATCCAAGAAATTCAATAAATTTAATATAGGCTGCATCCTTTATCCAGGTCGAGGGTGGCTCAGGGCATCAACTGATGTCATTGCAGTGCCTCTGGAAGTCCTAAGTTCGAGTCCCGACGGTGACAGGATTTTTTGACACTAGCTACAGGTCGAATTCAGCGCCGGATCTCCCCGCCCAGCGGCGGAAAACCACTGCCATATACAGAGGGATAATATTATCACACTTACGGGAATAAGGACTTTAGCCGTAGACATGCCCGGAATCACTGATCAATTTTTCTCCACGTCGAGTACTGAGATAGGCAAAAAACTAATAAAATTAGGCTTTTTTTTTTTAAGAATCAAGATTCATTGATAATTTGACTGATGTTGCTTCATCCTCAAGAGTGTTGACAATGGCGCGTGTTTTTTTTTTTTTTTGGGGGGGGGGGATACAGAATATGGTTGCGTAGGCTTCCGCGGCCGGAGTTTATGTTGGCTGGGCTATCCGGGACGAGCCGCATCAATGTCATGGTGGCTGACGTTTCGGCCAGCGTATTGTGGCCTTCTTCAGACGTTCAGCGTATTGTGGCCTTCAGCAGTACGCTCTGAAGAAGGTCACAATACGCTGGCCGAAACGTCAGCCACCATGACATTGACACGGCTCGTCCCGGATAGCCCAGCCAACGGGGGATACAGAAATCCATGTTCCCCAACTCAGGAGATGCTGAAGAAGCAGAGGGCAGACTTAAATCCTTGAAGAACAGTAGAGAATGTTGGCAAAAAAAGTCAGTTTGCTGAAGTTTGGGTCTCTACCTATAACTTACTCGATTCCATATTTCCGCAGAAAGGGATATCAAACTAAAGAATATATATATATATATATATATATATATATATATATATATATATATATATATATATATATATATATATATATATATATATATATATATATATATATACCAGGAAAACTCTCGAGGTCGGATGGGGGGGGGGGGGAGGCCACGATCCTCGGCAAACCTTCATTCAATTCGCACCTACATCATCTT
Source organism: Gryllus longicercus (assembly GCA_038098605.1). NCBI lineage: Eukaryota > Metazoa > Arthropoda > Insecta > Orthoptera > Gryllidae > Gryllus > Gryllus longicercus. The sequence goes on from JAZDUA010000547.1 coordinate 67,929, forward strand.
TACGTGGTCCCTTGGTACGTTCTGTATTCGGGTTTTTCAATTGGTAAGTATAGTATAATGAACTTGAAGTAACTTATAGAGAGAATAAACAAAATTGTGACGCGTTTCAATTATTTTTTTTTGTACGAGAGTAATGATAAACGTTCATTATTTATTTAGAATTTCCATTGTTAAATCGGAAGGGATAAGGCCCATTTTCATGTATTTTCTGAAAAATGCAAACTAAAGTAGACATAATAATACTCCTGCTGGAGGATCAAGCCATGAGTACCAATTCTACCATTATTGCAAACAAACCGATCGATAATAGTGGTGGGATATTGCCTCTTACATTCTACTCTTCCGAGCAACCCTTTCGGAATTGTAGTTGTGACAGAGTGATTAATTGCCAAAAAGTTAATTTACAGGGTTTTCATCTTCTTTACAGCGTGTACTGACATTTTCATTCATAGTTAAAGAACGAACGTTGGCAATTCAGTAGTGGGCGGGTCCGCTTGTCACGAAGAAGCAAAGAGAGGGAGAGTAGGCGTAAACACCTCGTTTGGTCCGTATGATGGTTGATGTGGCGCTTGGATAAGCCGGTCGTTTGTGGGTATAGATAAAAAGAGATTGGCTCATGAAAGTACATATGCTAGCTAGCAGAAGAATATTTATAAATGTAGAAGAATAAAGTCCAAATAAATCGAATAATAATGGATTTGAAAGGGAAGGTTGCTCTCATAACCGGTGGAGCTTCAGGGATCGGACGAGCGTACGCTGTGGAATTGTTGCGACATGGGGCAAAAGTAAGAAATTGAAAATAAACTTCTTCTGTGGGGTATTCAAAATTGTTGGGCATGATTTGATGACTTGTTATTTATATTTGCTCTGAATTTACCCCATTTCGTATTTGTAGGTGGCTGTTTGTGATATAAACACAGACGTTGGAGAAACATTGGTTCAGCAACTGTCAGAAAAATATGGCAAAGATAGAGTGATATTTTGCAATTGTGATGTCACTGATTATCCCCAATATGAAGGTAAATGCATTATTATTGTTATGAAATCTGTGATTAACATTCAAATCAATTGTGGAATACGGATGTGACAAAAAAATATATCCAAATTAATTTCAATAAATTTGTCATAGCAATGAATTTTTATTAATTTCACCAAAAGGTGCATTTCTCAAAAGTTAAGTGAGTTGAGACCTTAGGTAAACATTACAAAACAAAAGAGAAATTTTGATGATTTCAGAATTTTCAGTCGGATAATATTTCAGATAACCTTTCAGAACTCTTATTGAAATAAAATATCAAAATTGTCAGTGTTGCAATTAAGCTTAGCTTAACATTCTCTTTGTTAACATGTTTGGAGTTCTAGATATTGAGGGTTACTTACTTACATCTGATGTATCAGAAAATATCAGTATTGGGGGGATTCAATAAATTTCAAGCATTGCTTTATTCAGTTGTAGTAAGCAAATATTCACTAATTTAATTGTTAGGGACACTGATTTCTTAAAATAAAATATTTTTTCTTACGTACTATGAAAAATTATTTTTTAATTGTTTCATCATTTCATAAAGAAGAAAAGTTGTTTATTATACATTGGAACCTGGTGACATAAAAATCAAGTTTTATGTTTTTTAAAACTTTTATCAATTTTCAGAATCCTTCCAGACCACAGTTTCAGTGTTTGGAGGCCTTGATGTTGTTATCAACAATGCTGGTATAATGAATGATCGATTTTGGGAATTAGAAGTTGATGTTAATTTGGTAAGAGGTAGCTTTAACACAGAAACATATTGTGATGTAATTGAAGTTTATGTTAATGACATTTTGTATTTATTGGGTTTTGACTTCAGAATGGAGTGATACGAGGAACTCTACTGGCTCTTCGTTTTATGGGAAAAGATAGAGGAGGAAGAGGTGGAACAGTTGTTAACACAGGATCTAATGTTGTTGTAAAACCTTACGTCAGTATTCCTATATACACTGCTACAAAACATGCTATTATAGGATTCACTCGCTCTTTTGGGGTAAGAATTTAAGGTGTTTGATTTATTAAGAATAGCATTTTACATCATTATGAAGAATGGTCACTGATGGACCTCATTGTATATTATTATTATTATTATTATTATTATTATTATTATTATTATTATTATTATTATTATTATTATTATTATTATACATGTTACAAAACTTCTTTGTGCTTGAATGTCACATGATGACAGTGACAACAGTGGTTTTCAAGTGGCATGCAATAGCAGGAGCTTTCCCAGTGTAAGTAATCTACAAATTGTTGCCACCAACTTGGAGTGAATACATGAAGAGGATAGAGAGTCAGATCAGCATAACAGAGCAAATAAAATGTGTGTTTTTCTTAAGGGGGGAGTTCTTGATCCGCCAGGTTATTCTACTTACCTAATAGCATATGTTATCTAATAAATCAATGATTGAATTCTGCATGACTGCACAAACAGAATGTAGAGTAGAATATATTTACTAAAAATACACTTTAAGTGCTTCCAATGGAATTCCTTAAATTTTTTTATAAGAAGCAATCATAATTTGGAATATGTATATAAAAGTATATGTTTCTGATGTGATATCATTGTGTGTATGAAATACAGAGTATTCATTGTATTAATGTCAAATATTAATTGCTCTACATTACTTTTAATTCCGCTCCATATGAAAATCTCAGAAACCAAGTTTTTACTTAAAGGGAAGAAATAGCAATGGCTTTCCAATTTTTATTATGTCAGATGGTGTATTGAATGTAGTTAAATCTCTTGTTAACTTTGCTACTGAAATATTAAAATATGTTTGATGGTAATTGTTCATGATTTTATTTTATTCAAAAGGTAAAGGACTCTTCTTAATGGTCTGAAATAAGCTCTAAGTACTCTCTCACAATGGCTGATAAAAGAATGTTTGTATCTATTCTCTTATGTACATCATCCATCCTGCTGCTATATAATATATAGTACCTGTTCAGTTAGTTTATAATGAGGCTCAAAGAATGCATACTGTGGAGGGCTTGTGGTGATAACAGGACTATATGGTTGTTGTTGTTGTTGTTGTTGCTGCTGTTGCTGCTGCTGCTGACTTGCCTCTCTTGAACTGTATTACAGTTTATTTGTGAAATCAAGGCATGATTTTTTATTATTTGTTTCCAATATTTCTAACTTAAATTAGTTTTATTATTATTAAACAATTGTTTCATTAACTACAAAACAAAACAGATACAGTGAAAGATCAAGAAGAGGAAGGAAAAGGTTGCCTTAGAATTTTTCAGTAATGATACCTTCCAAACTATTACTTCTTCTCCTGTTGCAGAAGTTCTGGTATTCTACATTCTACATTTTTTCTTACTTTGCTGAGATCAAATTATTTATTTATTTTGCTAGTCTCATCCATGTCATTGCACGTTCATTTCTTTACCCAATTCCAAATTTTCCATAATAGAATTTTGCAGATCCAGAAGCAAGCAAGCTTTTTATAATTTTGTGACATTTCACTAATAATAACTCTACACAACTAGTGTCAACTATTTCTCTCAAGTCATAGTATTACCACCGTTTCCACTATACTAGGTCTGTAAGATATATCATGTTTTTTAAATAGTTTTTATTAAAATGAATGGAATCAATTCAAATGAAATATTACACATGATGAGAAAGGTACCTCATGAGTGATGGAAGGAGTGAGTGTAGAAGAGAGTTCCTCTCAGAGATAAAGTATCTCTTTATTATCTAGTGTAATAAATTACTATTTCAACTGCAGTAGAACCTAGATACTTCTCTGTTTCACTAAATATTTTTAATTTAATTGAGATTGATTAAATCAATATTTTTTAATGTGTTTTTCTATCTTTTTTTATTATTTGTTTTTACCTTCAAAATTTGTTTGTGTCCAATTCTTTTTATTTGCAAATTTTAGGTTTTACTGTTTGTGACTTTTTAAATTCATTTCATGTTTTGCAATATCCATTTCGGTTCTGTTTATGTTTAAGGATTCATTTATGTGAATATAAATTAAATGTTCACTAATTAATGTACCCTTTTGGAATAGGATCCTTATCACATGAATATGACTGGAGTCCGAGTGATTGGCATATGTCCTGGTGCTACGGAATCAGATCTCATAAGTAGTGAAGTAAAGAAGCAGCTATTATCATCTGATTTCGAGAAAGCTTGGCAAAAAGATACTAGTAATAGCTCACCGCAAAAGTATGTATATTATTGATTCTTTTCGTAATTTAGAAAAATTAAAATATGTTTTATTATTAATGGATTACTTAATGGAACAGTTGAAGTTATTTATTAGAAAGGTTATAGCTTTCTGTTATAATATTTTGGTATTCAAAATTTTATAGAGCTGAACATGTTGCCCGAGCATTGATCCAGTTGTTACAAAGAGCTGCTAGTGGATCTGTATGGATGGTTGAGAATTCACAGCCTGCACGTGAAATTAATTTTACTACACAGTAACTGAAAACAACAATCATTGAAAAATGGTACCCTACATATCCATCCCTGATAGGTGCAAGACGTCTGTGCTTTGAATCTGATCTTTGTTTGATTCCTATTTCTAGTCAGTAGATAGTATTGAAAATTTTTCAGCGCTTTTCTGGATCATTAGTAATAGACTTGTAAGCCAAGCGAACTGTGTACTGCATCTGTGGTGTTCTGCTTTGATAGCATGAATTTAGAATATTGTATAAATGAGGCAGTTTTGTGTAATATTTTTTATAGGAATTCTTGATAATTTGTTATAAAATTAAATACTCTTTAGTCCATTTGCAATGTTATCTCCTTTCCTTCTTTCTTGAACAGTGATGGCACTGGTAGTTTGTTACAAAAAACATTCTGTGGCATGTTCTTAGAAGTCCATATTTGGTACTATTGAATCGGTCTAGTCTGTCCATTTTATTGTAATATTGTTCATGTTTCACAGAATGTTTGTACATCAGAGCAGTTGCAATGCAATTTCATCCAAGATGTAAAAATACATTATGTTTATATTGTATACTTTTTAATTTTCAAAAATCATTGTGATAATTTTCAGACTGATGTGTGTGTGCTGATTTGTGAGTTGGTTAAATTGTGTGATAATTAACACATGAAAAATTATCCTGATACAGTTGATGACTTTGTGATAAATTATAAACTAAGACTTTGCGATTTCATTTGAAAGGATTGTGTTGATGAAATACAGTATTGTAGATATGTGAATGCATGAGGATATTGGAAGACTTTACAAATAATGAGGGTAGGCAGTAGAACAACAAAACATAGTAAATTCTGTGGAAGTTACAAAAGTGTTAATTCCTTACCACATGATTCAATTTGCCATCTGGAGGATACTGCAAGGTCATTACACAGCAAAAAACGTTAATGCCAATTTGAGCTTCACTTAATACGTTCAGTATCCAAGGAATTATAAAGAAATGCATATTTAGATAATAAGTTGAACCAAATTCAGGGATCAGATTACATTCTCACTTTAAGGATTCTTAACATCAGGCATGTGTCATGAAATTTTTGTAAACTTATTATAAATAACTTTAGCTTCAAGAAAAATTAATAAACTGGTATAAAAAAGTATTTTTTTAATAAGTTCTGTTTTAAATATTTTGATTATATGAAAAATTGAATGCAGTTTATATATTGCAAAATAATGGGCTAATATTTATTTATCATGTTAATTTAAAAATTATTCCTTGTAAGGAAATGATCTTTGGAATGAAATAGTAAAAAAGAGAAATTACTTTTGATGTTTATTTGTGAAACTATAATATGTACTTTAAAAAACCAGCAAAACTCACATTCACTGTTAGTTGTTTTACAGCCAATTTTGGATTTTGTCTTGCAGATTTCACTTCCCATTCAAAATCATTGCGTTTTTTCTGATTTTTCATGTTATGTCTAATATGTTTAAACAAAATTTTGAGACGAGGATTAGTTGCTAGAGAAAAGTTTATTTTCAATTTCCATCAATTCTCTAGTAACAAATATACAATACAGTCAATGTCAGGGCTGGTAATGGGGAAGTTTCAAGAGCCTGGGCATTAGACAATGAATATTTTTAATTATTACCACTAATTGATTTACTTTTCTTCTCTGGCTGTTTTGCTGTGAAAGAATTGTAAACAATTGCCATTCCTGCAACCACAGTTGCTAGTGCAAAATATATACCATAATTTTGTAGTTTATCGTCTGGACTTCTGACTCTCTCTTTTTTTTTTTTTTTCAATGATGGTGAATGTGTTAAGAAGGATATTTTGTGTATATTCTCCAAGAATGTGATTTTACAATTTTGTATAAATCCTGTTATTTGTCCAATCTAATAAGTAGTACAACCACATACTGTTTCAGCATTGGTATTGCTTAATCAGCATTGCATTAATGGGACATGTCAGAAGAAAGGGAGTTTACTTTTTTCTCTTTCTTATTTCTCGTAGAAGATACTGCCATCTTTCCATAACTTTTACTTCCAACTTCCTCATGTAAACAAATGAAATTGTGAAAAATAATTAACCCCTTAATGCACTTAAGAGTCGTTCCATCTGGTACCCTAACATTTTTGTTTTGTAATTTGGAATGCTATTCTCAAACCCCGAATCTGAATTTGAGTACCGTTCACCAAAAAAGAAACAATTTTCTAGAATCAAGTCTTTTCAGTTATGCAGTTTCATTTTTCACTCGATATTTTCAGTCTTTACATTTTAATTAATTCATTGCAAGAAATTCATAGAGAATGAACATAACGAGCTTCATAATTTTCTGTCAATCGTTCCTTTCACTTTATTATACTGCAGTGTGTGGATGAATTAGTTCATGATACCAAAATATAATGTCAACATATATAATGCCAAAATATGATGATAACATAATGTCACATTGGTGTCATACAATAGCAAAGGAAACTTGGATTTACATGCTCAATTAAATCCATCAGGATGTGAAGAATGATGAATAAATCCAAAAGAATAAAACATTCCGATGGGTTAGATTGTATTTCATATGGCAGCCAAAAAATAATTATCTTTTTATTACATGATAGAACCTGTATCCAATTAAGAAGATTTTGTAATCTCATTATTTTCATGAAAAGAATCGCAACTGACAGATTAAGGAAGTAAATTTTAGAAATACCAGTATTAGTAAAATCCAGAGCTATAATTTAAAGACCTCCAAATTTGAACTCTCAAAGAGTGTTGATTCGGCAAATAGAAACTGAAGGAAGGGTTGGAAGAGAAATAATTTTCCTATTTATCTACGAGTTAGTAATGTTCTTTTTATGCTATGAACATCATATTTCTATAATGTATTTATGTTATTAACATAAGTGAAAATACCACTAAAAAAACTAGTGCTGCTACAACAGCACATATTTTCTTGTATAATTAGTAACATATATCTGGGCAATGGTGTAACGGTTAGCGTACCGGACTGTTGTACCCAAGGTCGCGGGTTCAAATCTGATCAAAGCCGTGGATTTTTAAGGGCGAAAAAATCCTTCATACGCCTTCCTTCGGAGGGGAAGTAAAGCCGGCTGTCCCATGTTAGTAGATTTACTTGCATGTAAAAGATCCTCAAGCCTAAATGACGCCTCTGAGCTAAATTCAAATCGCCTATTTCTCGCCCAAGAAATACCTCCTTTCTCTGCTAGTTGATGAAAGGAGCGTAGCGAAATTTGCGTGGTCATACGAAAGAGCAGGCCTGATGGCCCGAGTCTCGCCAAGTAAAATAAGGCAAATTTAATTCAATTCAGATATCTAATACTATAATATTGCACCTTCTATTGTATTTTGTAACATTAGTCATCTCTTAAAAAACTCAAATGATAAAAGTGAAAATTGCGTGAAAACTACTAACATTTTAAAAAATATTGCATTAAATAATTTAAAAACTTAGTATCAAATAATAGATTACATTAAGAAGGAAATCTCATTATTAAAGGTGTAGGTCTGGTTTGAAAAAATAATTTGATTTTGTCCCCATGAAATTCAAAATTACAAAAACCGACTAATGTTTTGAAATTGTTCATGGAAGGAGTTAAATGTATAATACTAAGAAATATATCTCATTTATCACAGAAATTTCAAATTTCAATATATATGTTGGCCTAACTTTTATATTTTTTGAAAATTGAGAGATTTCAATTAATTTTGAATTTATATCATATTATTAGGCATTCCTTACTTTATTCAAGCAAAAATTTAAAGAAAAAAAGTGAACCTGTTTTTAAGAAAATCTTCACTATTTCACTCAAAATTACACAAATTATTCTCACATTTTCATCTTCAGTGCATTAAAGGGTTAGTGTTTTTCTGATGTCTATTGCAAGTTTGTTAAGCAAATCATGTTTTTACTTGCAAATTGTTCACTGAATTTGAAATAGTGTATACCTCAAAGGTGAAAGGCTGATGATTTTGTTTGATATTTTATTTATTTCTTTTATGTTTGTACAATTTTACAATTTGTTAATTCCTGGCAATTATCAATGTTTTTCTCTATAATCTAGTCACTGTCATTTTATATCTTAATAATGTAATCTAATATTCATAACGAGACACAAAATGTAATGCTGCATTCCTTGCACTGCTCATCCATTGTTAATATTCTGGTGTAATAGTTGTTCTGCACCATTAATGCTGTTAAATGATTTTTAGTATTTATTTATTGTAGTTATTTAATCATTGTTGCACTGATAGAATAAATTCTTCTATAATGGAAAAGAATGGAAGTTGAAGATAGATGTTTTTAAGCGAAATTATGTACAAATCTTTGGATGACTTTATACTTATGAGAGTTGTGTGATTTCTATGTTTTACATCTATAGATGAAATTAAAGCTTTTAAAATAGTGTGAAAAAGGGTGTTTATAGCTTTTGATATGACTAGATTTATGTAGACTTTTGTAAAAAAAAAAGCAACGTTTCTTTACTTCATACAATCCATCTCAAATGTTCAAAAGCCTATAGATCTATTTGTAGTACATTTCCTTAAAATAAACAATTTCTTTTACATTCTTTAAAAGGGATATAAAGTTAACTATTTTTAAAAAATATTTTTCAATTTTTCACCCAACTTATTTCTTGTGTTTTGGAGAAATAGCAGTTGACAATAATTGAGCTGGAAATGAACATATAGACATTGATTGCTACTATTTGATTGCAATATATCACTTTAAAAAAATAGCAAAAATTATTTTGTGTATAAAGAGTTTTTTCCAATTCAGTGTAAAGAACATCAAAAAACTCATACTAGTGGTCAAACAACCTCTGAATTTTACGTTTGCTGATTGTAACTTCTGTTCCTAACAATATCTTTGACAATGAGATTTTTTATAATAAGTTTTGCACCCATGTCTTCTGAGAAAGTCTTGTACATATTTATGTCTTTGTTGAATCTAGCTTGTTGACCAAAGCTGACATTGGCCATCTTTTTCCATAAAAATATTTTCTTGGATAGGTATTACAAAAATTGTAAAGTGGTGAGCTATAATTTTTAATATAAAAATAAGATAAATTTAAAAGATTTCTTGGACAAAAAAATGGTGTCAGCGTACATTCAAAACAATTTTGCATCCAACATTAATTTCTTAGATGATGATAATTATTATATTAATTAAATATGTATTGTTAATATGATTTTTTATTTGAGGGACATTTACTTAGTTACATTCTTGTTTTCGATAAAAAATTACAAAGAAATGTGGATGATTGGTTATTTTCACAGGTTAATTCTCACACTTCCAAAAATCCACTTCTGCCAATTCAATTAGTATTCACTCACTAGAAGTAACTACTAATAAAATTTCTTGTGAAGCTGATGTACCACATAGTGTGCTTGTGGGCCAGAATTGCTCTGTTCTCTGCATTCCTTACCATATACTCTTTGTTCCTTGCTATACACACCACTAGTGAGGTCACAGACAGTGACCTCATCTTCGAGCTCAACCATCTGGGTACTTAGAGGCCAAATGTAAAGTGAGACACACATGGTGTTTTCATTCTTGCAATATGCATCCTTCATCATCTGTCATTGAGCAGTGGGATTTACTGTGGAAAATGTTTCTTAATGGCTTTTTGTTTGAATCACTGTTGATGCTTTGAAATATATACCCATGTAATCAATTCTTGCCATACTCTTGACTGCAAATGTGCTACTATTAAATATCATGTTTCACTAAAGAAGTGTTTTTCAAAATAATAGAAAATTAATTGATAACATAAAACTAGTCTTAATTTTCATATAAGACGTCATTAGTATTATTGAGACCAATTATCATAACAGGGATATATATTTGAGGTCATCACTTCGTATAAATTTGATGTGTAGTTAGTTTTTCAATAATTCAGAGGAATCAAAATCACATATTTTTTTATGAAAACTGTCTTTTAACTTTTACTTTTGTTGCAAATTTGATCTTTTATATGTCACATACACACTTAACCAAAAGAAACTGTAATCTACTTCTGGAGTAGTGGTCTTTTTCTTACATGCATTATTTGAGATATGTCTGAATGTCCTCTTTATAGTACTTCAAAAGTGTCAGAGCATTTGCGATTACACAGTTCTGTGATTTCTCCTTGTTTAAACTGTAGAACTAAAATGAAAGTCATTGTTTCTGATCTTTCACAGATAATAATCTTCACTTTTGTTAAAAAAATATTTCCAATGGAAAAAAGGTATCAATATGAACTATTCTCTAAATACTTTGTCACATCAACAGTTATTTTTCTATGGTATTATTTTGTATTTTTTACCAGTATTTTGACCTTTAAAAACAGTTTTGAATTGATATTTGAAGAAGCCGTAGGTTTGTAGGGCAGGAAGTTCTCAGCTTCAGTTATTTCCATTGAAATATATGGAAAGTAACAAAAGGGGGAAAACAACAACATTCTTTAAGAAGTAAATATTGATTATCATTCTTTCTACTTTGGGACAATTTAAAATTATTTGACTTCCAGATCTACTATTTATTTTTTCTTTCTGACTTGCTTTTATTCCTTTCATTTTTTCTTGAGTACTTTTTCTTGAACAGTACATTTCATGCAAGCTTCATACAGGAATATATGTGGCACTAGGTTTAAGAAATTCTATGTACTGTAATGAATATAATGAAGTTATTTTAATGGATCTGTCTGTTCTAATATAATTATATTATTATTATTATTATTATTATTTATTTCTAATTAAGGTAATAGTAATGTGTTTTAATTGATTTGACTAACAGTGAATGATTCTCTTTTCCTACATTTCTAATAAGTGATATGAGATGATACAAATATGTAGATTTATTATGTTACTTTAATTAGCAGTGCACAAATAAATGATTAAAGAGCAAGTTTAGTTCCAAGCAAGCTGCTTATGAACTTAGGTACCTTGTAATATGACCTAAGCTTCGTAGTATTCTGTAGTAATTTCACGCACAATGTAATATACTCAAAATGTAGAAGTTTGTATGAATGAAAATAAGTCTAATTAAAATTCCTTGTCCAAAATTACATTTTCTACAAGCAGCAAATATTTGTTAAAATAAGTTGTGAGGAGAGAGAAAAAACATTTTGTTCTTTAGAAGTTAACTTTTCATTAATTAAAGCTAATGCAACATTTTGAAGTAGTGACAAAGGCATATGAAAAATTGTCAGAAAGTAATGTTGCAATATTGATATGATTTTCTTTCATGTAATAAAGTTTTTTCTATGTAAACTTGATTTTTATTGATGTGAAACTGTAACAATAAAGTTTGATGAATGTAGTAGTTAGTGTTTCATCATTTTATTGGAAAACTCATCTATTGAATGTGAAATTCTAAGTATTTCAATATGAAATTCAGCCATACTTTTGAAGTCTGAAATTCAGAAAGAAATAAAGTACTTAAAACATCCCTTCAAAAACTATATAGGTCAGTATTGAAAGTAGATATCTCCCTGAAGGCTGCAGAAATGTAAGTAAATGCAGCCTTACTCTTTCTCAAACATCACTTGTAGTGCATCTTATTGACATAACATTTTGATAGTTTTATATTATTTCACTATGTATTTTATGATGCCTCAAGTTGGGCAGACAGTTTGTGATAGTTTTATTTATTAACTAATTAACTTACACTAATAATTTATGTTACCAAGTTAATATTACATTTATTACAATATTGATTAATATTTATATTTCAAACATTACATTGATTTTACAAATGTTGGTACGACATATAACACTTAACCTTCTTATTATTATATGTAGACATGCGACTCTATATTACCCAATTTTTAAAAATAATTGATGGCATCTACAAATTATCAGCCTTTTTACTTAGTTTGATAATAAAGAATTGACATTTATTCTTCTGATCTACATTTGGTTTACCTTTGGTTTTTAAGCTCCTTAATGATTTATCTTTGATTTCTATAGTCAAAATTCCGTACGGTATTCCTTGTATAAGTGTTCGTAAGCTTACGGAAATATCTTCCAAGCCGGTCTTGAAGAGGTCTTCCGTCCGGATGCCGTCGATGGAATGTTCTCGTGATGCTTCTGCTGTCGTCGTAAATTCTGGCAGCAGGAGAATTTTTGTAATGTTCCCCAAAAATCCTGTTTGATAAAATTTTATACGATCTATTCAATTAATGAAGTCCGCGAACGCGTCTTTCCCTCCTGCGCCTCGGATGAAGCTCTTACTCGCGACTGCCTGTCGTTTTGCTTAAAACAATATGTATGCCCAGTTACGAATCTATTCTACTGTGGCGTCGTTAATACCAGGCCCAGAGCCGTTAGGTCGGTGAAAGTGCTCTGCGGAGGAGGAAGGGGTTGAGTCTGTACATCCGGGATTTGGCGCTCTGGCAGTTGACGCGCAGGCAGCGTGGCAGAGCCAAAAATAACCCTAGGCTGTAAACTCCTAGGAAGACAGCCGGCGAGCCTACCTGGAATCTTGTGTGGTGGGGGCGTATCTCCCCCCCAAAGACCATGGCAAACGAGCCCTCGCTATGACAGCGGGCGAGCCTATCTAGGGAGCTTGTGAGGTGGGGGGTGTAGCCATCAGCTATTTAACGCGGCGCGAGCTGCGCTCGCGCTCTCATTCAGTTTACTTCGGAGGGCCTAGTACGTGTAGGTACAGGGAGTGTAAGAGTGGGGGCGAGATGTCCGGAGAGTAAGGGCCAGACGATCTCGGGTGCTTCGTGCACGTGGTTCGCCAGACGGCGACCGGTTTTAATTTTGGCATTAGGCCATGTGACGGTAAATTGTCACGGGACGGTAATTGTCCGGAGGATCGCATCACGCGTAGCTTGTTTTTCTGCGGTAAAGCAGGGTGTTGGGAAGAAAAGGTTGCCGGAGTGTTTTATTTATGCAATTTATTGTATCTAGTCTGTAACTTTTCAATATACTATTTTTATTTTGTTTATGTGAATTTATTCTCTTTTCACTACGTCACACTACTTTAATTTCCCACGTACTAAGTCAATTTTACATGAATCCCCCAAATCACAAATTACAACACAAGCTAAGAATGATACCCTCAAATTACAAATTATATACTACACTCATAAACAAATCACACAGTTAACATAAGTTTCCCGTTTCCTAACATCAAAATCATCCAGCCTAAGTCAGCAAAATTATTACCGTCCACTTCTAGCAGCAGCTGAGAGAGTCTGGTCCATTATAAATAATAGCGGAACCTCGATTTTCAATACGTCTTGACATGAATTCAATATTATGTCCAGGTGACCATGCTTCGCAAAAGAATAACATATTCCGACCTTTAATCACGGAAAACAAAATTTGTTGACCCGTTGTTCTGACGACTTGGTCTACACCACGGAACAATAAAGGATACACTCTTGTTATGCATCCAATTCTAAAGTAAACATATGTTCGATGCATATTGCAGTTATTACATGCCTTGGGGGATTTCTGGTATGTCACAATATAATATTAATAGTTCAATATTAAAGTTTTGTGAAGGTAAAGCAGTACTACTGCACTTCTTCCCATAGTACGTCACAGTTTTTAACTGTTTTTGACGTTAAATAAAAAAATATCTGGTCTTGGAAATGAAATTCATAATAGACTGACAAATTTTACTCCAAGTTCGTCTGTACTTGCAAGTTGAAAAGGGATAGGTGAGAGGATTGGGATCCATCCAAATCCATTGCCGTCATCCAAAATATGATGTTCAGGTATAAGGGTGGTAGATTTAAAGATCAATTTAGCATGAGCTGTCTGAACCCACTTTCATGAATGGGCCTTTGTACATCATTTGAATAAGCGCACATTACGATTTCCAATGCCTAGTCCAAGGAGCTCCCACCATCTAAATTTCAAAATATTTCAAGGCCAGTTTCCCAGAGTGTTTCAATCTGTTACGTTTCCTATTAGTGATTCGACCCCCCTCTTAAAGCTCCGAACAAGAATTGAAGTAATTAAAACCAGTGGTGCTATAACAGGGCGTAGGCCTTCTTCCTCACAACAGTAACAATAACGCACAATTGTAACACAGCAATTTCTATTCATATTAACACATTTCAGCTGTCACTTTAAAATTCATTACCGCGACATTAGGCGGGAAAATTTAATACAACACAAATTCGATCCAAAACTCCATTCCATACACCCAGAAACACCGACTAACAATCAAGGGCACACCCAGCCAATCATTTTGGAGGTCATCCTAAATTTTTGTTAAATAATAAATATTTGATATTAAATTGTATATTATTTTTGTAGTGTGTATATGATTCTATACAATATTATTTTTTAAATAATTACGTAATTCGAACATAAATTTTTAATCAATTTCGCCAAATAAAAGAAGGTATTCAAGGAAAACTCTTGGCCCCCATGCCCCTCCAGGATCCGCCACTGCTAACAATGAGACGTTATTCTGAGAATTTCAAACTCCCGTGTCGCGGCGTTTCCATTGTATTGATTCTTGTAATAAATAATAAATAAACTAGTGATGCAAAGGAATGGCACAGACATTTTGTCGCCCTAATTCGTTTTCTAATCTCTCTAGTAATGACTAGCTGTTGCAACAAGCCTCATTTTCTTCAAGGCTGCTTTCATTATGTTGCCTGAATCCCCCCCCCCTCATTCTCTCAATTAGTCGGCTTTGGGAGTTTTTAACGGATATTTTGATTGTTGAAGGGTTTTTTTACATAAATCAGGCATTCACTTTTTTATACCTTGGTCTGAGCTCGAACCAAGGTATGAGTGCTGCCGCGTTAACTCTGAAGATCTGAATTCGAGTCTCGTAGCGGAAAAATAATTATCTGCTTGACAACACTTTTGTTGGTTATTTACTAGTGCAATTTTGCGGAGCCTTTAGATACAATTCGAGAAAGTATGTGCTTTGGTAGTACCACTAGTTTTGTTCTTGCAATTTTCAGAAATAGAGTTCGTCGAAAATGAGACCAGCGTAATATTCCTTTACCTTTCTTTGATTCATACGAGGGGGAAATTAAAAAAAAAAAAATGTTTTAAAATGTTCTCCATTTCTCGCAAAATACACAATGGACAATAAGTAGATTTTGGTATACCATAATAATACGACTACAGCAATACACTGGATAATATAATAGCACTGGGTTTCTTTCTACCAAAAACATTTTATATTTCCTTTGTTCACCTTTTTTATTGACATTTTCATAAGCAGGTGCTCTCTCAATCAAACTTAAAAACATTAGAATCTTATTTATATTGTTAGTTTTGTGATAAGAGGAAGATTTTGTGAATTTTATTGGCACTGTGTATTCACAATCATTTTCTCAATTTTAATTTACAAACCATTAACACAAAATATTTTCTTTCATATTTAATAACATTTATAAACAGTGATTCCAACTTTATTTCATACACTTAGCATTCGTACATCAATGAAATGTTTTTACGGATTTTTTCGCTGACGCCAACAAATTATCCCCTTTATACAGTTTTAGGTACAGGCCACAGACATGAAGACATCCTCAAATACCAAGAATTCCGACTACGCATATTGCACAATGATGGGCATTATAGTTTTTCTTTTCGAGATTAAAGGAGATTTCGAGATTTAAATTTTTATGGCAGTAAAAAACAAGTAAGCTTTGTAACAAACACCTTTGGCGACCCACACGTATTCTAGATAAATTCAAATCCTGACCCGCCATGATTTTACGCGAAAAAAGGGTTGTAAAAAATGCATGAGAATGAAAATTATATAAAAAAGCTTAAAAACATGTAATTTGAATAAAAGCATAACATATATTTAGAACACTTTTATCATCTATCATCAAACACACAATCATACACACGCCCTGAGATACATAATAAAGCACCGGTTTGATCATTCTGCGTTCTGTAGTCTGACCTACGCATGTGCGTTTCTAATATCCATTTTTCATCTAACGATGTTCGTCGGATTTTATCTCTTTTCATTTCTATGTATTCTTTCTATGTATGTCTTACACTTAGTTTTAACGCTGACATGTCTTTTTTATGTTCCTAAGGTATTTATTTCATTATTTGACGTTCGTAGATAATGTACAACAGTGGAAACATACTCTTTTGTGATGAAGTCGAGAGCTTGATGGCAATGGATAACACTGCCTGCCGACAGCGTTATTTAACGAGATTCCTCAAAACTACATTATCCGACGAAACTGTTATGGCAAAATTTATGTAATCGAAGAAAGCGCTGGCTCGTCCATTTAGCGGTAAATAGTGACATGTAAATAGTGATGTGTTGGAAACACAGAATTTCGGACGGTTGTAAGCTAAACTACCGCGTGGTAAACTTTCTTCTCCGATCTCGCGGCGTACGATCTGGCTTCGTTTGGTGTCCGTCTGCCATTAATTTTCCGTGCGCGAGAGGTTCAGAGGGCGTCGTCCTTGACGCCGATGGCGGAGGCGGCCCCAGGGGCTGCGGGTACGACGGCGGTGGCGGCGGAATCCACCATGTCCGGCATCGACAGCGAGCTCTCGAGCGTGCTGACGCTCACCCGCGTCTGCTTCCGCGAAGCGCCGAGGCGCAGCGCCTCCGGGCAGCAGCGCCGTGCGCATGCGCGCAGGCGGGCCCGGAGCGGGCGCAGCGCCACGGGCTTGCAGCAGAAGAAGACGAAGATGAGCACCCCGCGCAGGAGGTTGACGGCGTCGGTGATGTACCAGAAGGCGAACGAATCGTCACCCGCCAGCCACGACACGATCTCCGTCACCCACGTCACGCCCATGAGGCAGAACAGCTTGGTGAACACGATCAGCCTGCGCAAGCCACAGGCAAGGAGCGGTTAGAACTGGTTTCTGGACTATGGTCTGGATTGGGTGACAATTTGGATGGGTAACGACGTCACACTGGGATAGATTCAGGCATTAGATGTACTGTCATGTTAGGTTTAATTGGGCTTCTCTTTTGCGTGCGTCAGATCAATATGTTGACAGAAGTGACTTTCAAACACACCAAAGTAATTGTTTGGAAATTCAAATTAAGTAATGTCGTTGAGGTGTCGTGGTCTTTGCAAATGTGGAAACGAAAGTTCCCGGTGTTCGGCAATAAACAACTGAACTCAATCATAGAAACTATTGTTTAGTTTGGCGCATTTATTATTAGCTCTTATGATACACAATCTAAAAACAAAAGGAGAAAAATTTCTGTGCTCCTTTTCCATTTAACTTTGTTATTTATACATGACATTTATACACGACCATCTTAGACCTCTCTCTGTATTTCCCTGAGTGTCGAAATGTATGGGCTTCATGTTAGACGTATAATGTCGCTATTATCTGGAACCTAGTGGGCAAAATATCAAATGCGTAACTGAAAATACACATTTTTTCGCATAAACAATGGTTCATTAGTACTCCTTGTCGTTGTTGGCTTTTGCCCTTCTTTAAAAAGCCTTCACGCTCATTCCTTCATTTTATATTTCCACCATTATATTGATTAGTCTTCAAAACAAAAGAAGAAAAAGAAAAAAAAAGTCTTCCTAACCAAAAAAATAATTTTAGAACGAAATTTTCTTAAATGTTCTATGACCTCCAATAACCCAAGTATTAATGTCTATTCCGATTACTGCAGTTACTCACATCTGACGATCACCGCTTTTTATCGCAGATTTCTTTGGTGACTTCGCCGACGCCGTCTTTGCTGCAGTCTGGGATACCTTTTCACTGTCGGCGCCTTCACTACTAGCAACGGCGGAGTCACCACCTCCATCACCATCTGAAACTAGAAATGGTCAGTTTAATCATAAGAAATATTCATTCATCGGGAAAGTGTGTTATATTTTGTTGTGTCTGCAGCGGAGCAGGCATAAAGTATTCAAAAGCCCCACAAGGGTATTAAGTATACCTTTACGTGTTTTGTGTTTTTATTCCATAAACAATCAGCTATGAACTAGTAAACCATAAAATACTTTTTTTTCTGATACGTTATAGCTTTTTATTTCGATACGGAGTTCGATATACGCTGCATAACTTACCTGGATCGAGATGACAGTGGTTAAGAGGGAAATGTGAAAACAGAGTTGAATAATGCTAAATGTTCTCTTACGGAGAGAATTATGAGAGGGAATTGTGAAATGACAAACCGAATTAAGTTAACATCTAGTTAATTAGAAAATAAGTAAATCTGAATGAAAAAATAAAATTATGTATGTACCGCCTGCGTTAACTAGTTTTAATGATCTCGGGCGACGAAAAGCCCTTGGGGCAAAGGCCCTTGGGGCAATGGCCCTTGGGCATTTTGCCGCCATTTGAACGCCCTTGGTACATACATAACTATTAGACCTCAACTGAAGCTTTGCTTCGCGTTTCCAAATAATATTTGATCATGTTAACCCTTATCTAGTTTCTTATATGAATGGCAGAGTGTGTACATACAATGTTTGAATACCAATCATTGGTATCAATTGATAGCTGGTAACAGTTATTTACAATATAAGTATCATAATGCACCTTACTGCCATTTAAGATTGGGAAATTGCCCAACGAGGCCGTTAGCTTGAGTTTGGTAACGAATTGGTTATTACAACAAGGTGATGCACAATATGCTTACCGAAACGTTTTATCCACTTTGTAAAAATTTGTTACATTTAATCTGAAATGTCCTACGAACCGTTCATTAAGTCTTCACGATTTTTCTCTGTGAGTTGCGACACTATTCGCAACAAGGAGAACAGTTGAAATATATAGTGGCTCACATTAATATTCGGACAGCCACAAATACTGAGGATTTTCTTGTTTGATTGTTAATTTTGCGCGGAAGTTACACGTGATATAATGCAAAGGAACTGTGTCTTTATTGTTAGGAAACAGAATAATACAAAGAAAATGTTTCTGATGCACAACATACATTTTAAAAACACGGATTTATGAGTGAGTATGCAAGAATACGAAGTCACGTAATGGAAAATGTCTTCTTAACCCCTCGCCACTCTTCTAGATATTGCGATAAGCGCACCATAGCCTACCCAGGACAAACGAAACTATGCAGTCAGTCGCTGTAAATATTTCCGCCTGGAAGCAACTGTTGTAATGGGGCGCAAGGGAAAGAACTGGTCGTTCGAGAGGCAGCTTGTGGTTTTCCACCATGCAAATGGAGATAGCAAATCTTTTACTCATGAGCAAGAGCACAGTGCACGACATCATTAAAACATTTTAAGGAAGAATTCAGAATTGAATCTAAATCGCAACAAGGACAACGTAAGAAGATCCACGAAAGAGAGCAGCGTGCAATTTTGAGGGGAGTACGAGAAAATCCGAAGGTGAGGGCAGTCCAGCTGGCAGCGGAACTGCGCGAAGCGTCAGGGACATCTGTGCACCCCGAAACAGTGCGCAGAGTAATTAGGAATGCCGAATACCACGGCAGAGCGGCCAGGAAGAGATCCTTTATCGCTACTGGGAATAGAGCTAAACGACTTGAGTTTGCAAAGGAATATGTGTGACGAAATCAGAGAAGTGGTGGCGTGAGGTAATTTTTGTAGATGAGATTTTTTTGGCATTGCGGTAGGATAATGATTTGGCGCAAACAAAATACAGAATTGCACCCTGTATCACATGTCAAACATAGAGGTGAAAACATAATGGTATCAGCTGCTGGCGCGGGGGAGCTGATGTTTATTAAAGACACAAAGGACAAACCTAAGTATCTCAACATACTCAAAAAGAATTTACACAAATCTTCTGACACTGGCCATCAGGAGTTCCTTTACATTTTATAAAGATAACGACCCGAAACACAAAATTTAGTGTGGGAATGGTTGTTTTACAATTGTCTAATAGTGCTGGAAACGTAGCTTCAGTCTCCTGACCTCACTCCAATCGAGAACTTACAGCATGAATTGAAATGTACAGTCAGGAGAATACCAATTACGTCAAAGTCCTATTTGCAAGTGAGAATCAAGGAAGAATGGGTACAAATTGAACAGTACCTGAACAGGATTATTGGGTCAATGCCAAAGCGAGTGCAGCAAGTCATTGACAACAATGGTTATACTACAAAGTATTATTTTTCTTTTCATTCATTCATTCATTTATATTATTTTTCATTTCACGTGTCCGAATATTACTGTGGCTGATGTGTCCAGAAAGTTTTATTATGTTTTCTTTTTTATTGAATGCGTCAACTACATTCGGCATTTTTTTTATGTTTATTCTGTTATCCGTTAATAAAGGAACAATTCTGTTTCACTTTATTGCTTATATTTCTTTCCTACAACCGTCAAAATATCAGAGAACTTACGATTTTTGGAGTATATCTGGGTGTCCGTATATTAAAGTGAGCCACTGTACACTGTATTATTTTCAAAATAAGTGACAACTGTGATCCAGATGTCGAAACAGTAAATGGTGCTGCTCGAGGCTGCTTCATTTATTTGAGGTTCAGTGGACTGTATTGATTGATAGATTTATTAATTCACAGGCGGAGCAGTCTTCGAATCCCTTTGATAGCATGCTGGTTACAGTATGTATTTCCGGTTTCATAGAAACAAAGTATTGCACAAACAAGTTTATTCTTAGTCACACTTTACGGGCATGAATACACAGTTCAATTGTTTCTCTTGTTACACTGTTCAGTTCAGTCAATACGTAACGCAGCGATGTTTCTCACGGAACATTAAACAATTGCGTTAAGTTGGTGCTTCGTTCTAATCTGAGGCGGCATGCATAATGCCGTGTTCAAGTAAGGTTGTGACACAAACCTATAGTTGAGTTTGCGCAATTAATTGTTGCTCATAACGAGACTTCTAAACTTGTAACACTATGATTTACGCGAGAATTTACGTACAAAGAACTCATGACTTACACGGAGCTTTTTGGACACGAATCACATACGTGTGTTTCGCATGGTGTCCGCTGCCGAACTGATTTCTGTAGGCGGCGCGCCGGCATCAGAATATTTCATTTTGAGTTAGAGTTCCATGAAACTTTAGTAGGAGTAGGCAATTGCATACAGTATCTCTTAAGTAGTTCCAACATTGATAACCTGGCAACCCTTATCAAGACTCGTGGGAAATGAATTTATTATTATATTTCGTCCCTACATTACAATATAATGGAAAATGGCACAAGGAATAATTCTGGCCATTTTCGACACCTTCGGCTTTACCGTTCTCATGATAATGCTGCTAGATGAAGGAAATCAACCACTGTGCGGCGGTTGCGTCGGCAAAATTCTCTGCGCATGAGAGGCTGCATAGTGGGGAACCTAACACCTATTAGCGTTTGAACTGATTCTGGAATCTTCTGGAAGATTCGTTAGGGTTAGTTAAGAACGGTGGCCTTGACGTGGCAAGCTCGGACATGTCGGAATTAGGAGGAGCGTCGTTGCTCGCCGGGGTGGGTATCAGCCTGCCGAGGGGCGCCCACCCGGCCGTGCATCCTCTTGATGCTGACAACTAACTGATTCTGTCTCGCCAAGCATAGGAAATAAAATGTTATTTACGGTTTTGCTGTGTGGGCGCGAACAGGTGCACTACAAGAATACTGTATGAGAACGGTACTTATATTTAAAGAAAAACATACCCTTTCGCTCCCAGCGGGATACATATGTCCCATTAACTTTCACCAGGCTACTATTGGGAAATTCTGCTGTAAATTTCAGTTTATTGTGTGTCCCAGTGGGTTCCTGAAGCCTACGTAATTAGTTCTTCGTTTTGACACCAGATTGCACTTGTATATTGGCGGTTTTTGTTCATATTCACTTTCCTAATCTAGATTTTGTATACCAATGGGACGCATGCGTCCCACATTCTAGTCCCATTGGGGCATATATGTCCCAGGTCCTATTTCAAAATTCCTAAATGAAGAATTAAATTTAAGATAATAAATTGTTAAAATCAACTCTCAAGGCTAGAATTTTAACATCCGCCATGATCCACTACTTTTCGGTTGGCCAGAAAAAAATTGGGAGCGAAAGGATATATGTTCATTCCAATTCCGTAAGCAATTACGATGATTTTCTTCTCTGCTAAAACAGAAAGTAAAAGCGAGTACTCTTTGGACACATTAATGTTAAGAAGTACGATTTAATTGAATGAAAATAGTGATGTAAGTTTGCTTGCACAGTGGTTGGCGTTTTTAAAGAGAAACAGTTAAGAGTACAAGTTAAGGCAAAGAAATCTGTAATATTTTCAAAGAAAGACATACATAAAATGTTAAGTAGAGTTCGCCATTACTTTCCCGCACCAATGCGGTAAAGTATACTACTATTTCAGTATAAAAGTTGTATGAAACTGAACATAATGTCAAGGTTAGACTTTACATAACCACAGCGGATGAAATTCGTAAGTGGCGCTCGCCGTTTCATTCCTGTTATGACCCCACACGAAATAGTACGAGGGACGTTCAAAAAGTTATCGGAATGGTGGTTCAGCATGTTAATGTTAAAACTTATGGCAATAGTAACTTAATCACCTTCGAAGTAGGATCCTTGCGTACCCATACACGTGCTCCACCGTTCCTGCCGTTGTTGCAAGGAGCGGTAGAAGGGTTCTTTCGACACTTGTCCAAGCTGATTCGTCGCACCCGATTTCATGTTCTCCACGGTTGCAAAATGTTTCACTTTCAGCCTCATTTTCAGGTTATGAAACAGCCAATAGTCTCAGGGAGCGTGATCCAAAGAGTATGGTGATCGAGAGACGACAGGAATGTTCTCGGCGAGGAATTTCTGGACAACAAGCGATGTGTGGCTGGGCGCGTTACCGTGATACCAGATACCACTTTTCCTTGCCACTCGACTCGTCACGTCCTTCGAACCGCATCACGCAAACTCTAAAAACCTTTCCCATAGAAATTTTCAGTAACACATTGTCCAGGCCACGGTAGAACCTATAGCATCTCTGAAGTCGATTTTCCCAGTTTGCAAACGAACTTGATGTTCGCACGCAGTTCAAACTGCATTTCGTCGACGGAATATCAGTCATTGACACGGAGCAGTGACACCACAGCCCGCTGAAATATGCCAAGATCAATTTTGCGCGCTTGCGAACATTCCTCGCCACCAACCGGAAGACTGTGAATGCTGTCTCATCGCTAGAGCGTAGGCTTCCGCGGCCGGAGTCAGTATTTACTAGGCTGTCCGGGTGACGCCGCGTCCATGGAGAAGGTGCTGACGTTTCGGTCGCCATTCTGCGACCTTCCTCAGGGCGTAACCTTAGGACGTAACGCGGCTTCCCACACAGGGAGGTCGTAGAATGGCGACCGAAACGTCGGCACCTTCGCCATGGACGCGGCGTCACCCGGACAGCCTAGTAAATACTGTCTCATCGCTAGTCTGGCGGCGGCAAGGCCATTCCTGGAACTTTCTGAATGCCCTTTGAGAGTGAGCGTGCAGCGTGCTTACCGGCGTCTGAAGCCCTGGCGGGGCGCCCCTGCGCGCGGGCGTTGGCGCTGCCCTTGCGCAGAATGGAGGTGCCCCTGCGCGAGTGCCGGATGCGCACCACGGTGAACGCGAACAGCCCCAGGTTCACCAGCAGCAGCAGCGCCACCGGCGCGTAGTAGTACACGAAGGTCGCCATCTTGGCTGCAAGGGAAAGAGCGACACCGGTTAATGTTAATGCTCGCTTCAGCTCCTAAAGTGACGACCCAAAAATAATGGCAACAGTAACCCAAAACACCGATGAAACGGAGGAAACCACATCATGAAAGCAACCAGAACATGCACTTTCCACACAGCATGAAACGTAAATCGAAGCGTGTCAACCATGCGGTGCTCTTCAAACAACCAACAACCCACCTACTAAGTAGTGACGTAGTAAAGACAAAGAATCGCAATACTTCAGTGAAAAGTAACGTTTTTTGCCTAAAAATCTTATTATTGGCTCTGATATTGAAATATGCACAAATTTTGTCCCTAAATATGGTGAATTATTAGCTCCAACACGTACCATCGGTGTCCACGTTTCGTAAGTCCTTGACATAGAAAAATTGGTTTACGAAAAAATATCCGTCGGTAGGTCAGTCCGTCGGTCCGTCGATCCATCAATTCGTAGGTCGGCCTTTCGATCGGTCGGTCAGTCGGTTTCTCCGTCGATTCGCAAGTCTGTCGGTTCGTCGGTCAGCCCATGCGACGATCCGACGGTCCGTTCGTTAGTCCGTCCGCCGGTCCGTCCGTCTTTCTGTCCGACCGGCCGTCTGTTCGTCGGCTCTTCCGTCCGTCCGTCTGTCGGCCCTTCCGTCCGTCCGTCCGCCCGTCCGTCCGTCCGTCCATCCGTCCGTCCGTCCGTTCGTCCGTCCGTCCGTCCGTCTGTCCGTCCGTCTGTCTGTCCTTCGGTCCTTTTCCGGCCCGTCTGTCCGTGATTAATGAATGTTTCATGAGAATATCACAAAACATCCGAGCTACGCTCAGATTAAAACCGTTCTCCAGCAAAATTATTTTACTGCATTTTATCTTATTGATCGAAGACGCAAACTTAAGGTTGCTCCACGTTCGGAATTCCACAAGAAGCGCTCTCATGCTCTCCCGATTCCCATCAAACGATGCGTTGTGCAAAGCTTTATTTTCCTTTGATGCATCCAAAAGACAGACGCGAGGCGGATAGGGCGAGGACCGAAAGTTCATTACTCCACAAATAGCAAGCAAATCATCCTCACTACTCGGGATTCGGCGAGAGGTCGCTCGATACTCATCGAAAACCGTGTGTTTGTTGCCGCCTTTATCCGAATCAATATTTATTTAACCATTGTTATATTTATTGTTACTTCTATTATCACTGTTACTATCATTATCATTACGCCTATCATTATTATCATACCACACCTGCATTATTCTCTAAGTGAACCATTGTAAAATGCATTGCATAATACTAACAATAAAAACAAAACATAGAAAAGAATGCAGTAGAAGGAAATGGAATTGTTCCAAAAGAACAAGAATAAGGAGGAGAGCGAGAAGGACGAGAAGGGGAGGAGGTAATCAAAAGTGACGAGATCTAGAACAATAATATGGGTGCGAAGAAGAAACCCAAGATGATGGTCGTTGGGGGGCTACCCACTGTCGAACCAGCAGCGGCGCGCGCCGATGTTGGGCAGCAGCGGGAGGTCGGGCGGCACGACGTGCTCGGGGGCCAACTCCATGAAGAGGGTGACGCCGGTGAGGAGGGCGGGGCAGCCCCACGCGTACAGCGAGTACCACAGGAAGCGCCGGCTGCGGTCGCCGCCCCCGCCCGCCACGCGCCGACGCCGCATCGCCCTGCGCAGCGGATCGCGCCACTCAACACCTAGCCCTTACTAGCAGCCGTCCATCCTTCGGTCGGTCCGTCTGTGCAGCGGTCCGTGTCCCCGGTCGGTCCGTCGGTCGGTCGGTCGGTCCGTCGGTCCGTCGGTCGGTCGGTCCGTCGGTCGGTCGGTCCGTCGGTCGGTCGGTCCGTCGGTCGGTCGGTCCGTCGGTCGGTCGGTCCGTCCGTCGGTCGGTCGGTCGGTCGGTCGGTCGGTCGGTCGGTCGGTCGGTCGGTCGGTCGGTCGGTCGGTCGGTCGGTCGGTCGGTCGGTCGGTCGGTCGGTCGGTCGGTCGGTCGGTCGGTCGGTCGGTCGGTCGGTCGGTCGGTCGGTCGGTCGGTCGGTCGGTCGGTCGGTCGGTCGGTCGGTCGGTCGGTCGGTCGGTCGGTCGGTCGGTCGGTCGGTCGGTCGGTCGGTCGGTCGGTCGGTCGGTCGGTCGGTCGGTCGGTCGGTCGGTCGGTCGGTCGGTCGGTCGGTCGGTCGGTCGGTCGGTCGGTCGGTCGGTCGGTCGGTCGGTCGGTCGGTCGGTCGGTCGGTCGGTCGGTCGGTCGGTCGGTCGGTCGGTCGGTCGGTCGGTCGGTCGGTCGGTCGGTCCGTCTGCCCGTAGGTCCATCGATTCATCCGCGCGTCGGTCTGTCCATCGGTCCGTCTGCCCGTCGGTCCATCGATTTATCCGTCCGTTGGTTCGTCTTCCGCCAGTCCATTGGTCCGTCGGTCCGTCCGCCCGTCTGTCCGTCCGCCCGCCTGTCCGTCCGCCCGTCTGTCCGTCCGCCCGTCCGTCGGTCCGTCCGTCTCGCCTTTATTTTGTGCTAAGTAATATTTTCATAATTGCTTCTTCTAATATTGTTCTGCAATATTTTCAGTACCTAATTCTTCCAAAAAAACACAATAATTGGTCGATAATGACCGAGAAGTTGAAAAGTAAAATTAATAAAATAAAAAAACACACACAATGCAATGCCAATTAAAATAGATATTTTTCAGAAACAATACGTCGTCATATAAATATATGTCTCGAATGGTAAAGATGTGCTTGAATATTTCAAAATTGAAATTATTCTTGAATGGAAACGAATAAATATTGAACGTAACATGGGTAAAAGGATATATTACACTGGTGGTATATACGAAAACTCGATAATATCGTCGCTTGTTTTCTGGAACATGCCACTCACAAGTTATTATACCCCTCTTTATCCACTTTTTTCGTTAATTACTATTGCCTCTATATTAGAAATATTGTAAACACTTTTCAATAATAAAGGCAAAAGTGTGATGATATCCTGGTATTGGCGTAAGGATATTTAGAAGATGGAAAGGTCGTTTCGAAAGATACATTTATTCTCAATTCTTGTCACATTGTCCGAATATCCAAGTAGGAATCGCATTTCAACTTACTACGAATTATTGACTTTTGCCCCCTCTATTCAGTTGACGAGGTTCAGACAAATCTCCGTTGCATTCAAGCAAATTTCCATGTGAGCGCTCATATATCAGTTATCTTAATGAACCACAATTCGTTTTTAACAATTTTCAAGCGCCATAAAAATATCAGAAAATAGTGTAACGGTACTTGTTTAGTCAAATGTTCGGTGCTCATTGTATTACCGTTAGTGAGTTTTCGTTTGCATGAGACTTTTTATTAGCCTTAAAACGTTTTATTGCTCCCTAATGTTATTTTTTAACGCATCAGCGGAAATGTAGTAAGAAGTAATTATTTTGCACATCGTGAGCATAAAGTCAATCAAGAGAACCTAACTTACCCAAAAGTCCATGAAAGATCAAAACACATCACGTTCAGCCAGAAGAATGTACTGAGAAAAAAGAACTGCACGAGGTATGCTGAAATCAGAATCAATCATATATTTTTAATTCTTATTCTTAAGCAGTTTTTTACAAGTTTTAAGACATTATATTGATTACCTTACTCGTTTAAGTATTTATTAATATTTTTATATGTAGAATAATAAAACTCCACTATTTGTCAAGAATTTGTTGTTCGTCACGAAGACACGAATTTGTTGTTCATGAAATGTTAATTGTTCGCTAATGGTCAATGGACAGTCGGGTAACTGGGGATAAGTTGTCAGGCAAAGATCAATTAAATTTTCGACCACCGAATTTATAGTTGTTGGCTTATATAGGGGCGGATTCACAAGTATTATCTATAAGGAGAGGCGGAAAATTCACTTACCATCCCACAAACCTCCAAACCACCAAAAACGTTATATACGAATTACTTATGTTCATACTCGCATTTATGTTCATAAATATTTTTTAAGTAACTTACTTCAACAACTTGATTTTGTTTTCGAAATATTGTTGTTTTTTGTTGTTGTTCTTTGGTAAATAAATATGAACTAGAGGTGCAATAAATGAAACAGACTTTCCCACTCTAGTTAGTTTTATAATAGCTTTTTGGTATTGCCTCACCCTTCTCCCAGTTGTTACCTATTAGTGCCAAAACATTTTTTCATATTTTCTGAATTTTTCAGCCCCTAACAGTAAAATTAAATTATTCAGTTATCGATAAACTTCATAAGAAATCGTTTGAAACCCTCTTGTTCACAAATGAAATAGTGTATAGAAAAGGCCCCTAAAGCAAATATTTTTCGACGTTGGAAATATTTCAAAAAACATTTTATACAGTTTTTGAACAACAAAAAGCAAACATCAGAATAACGTATTTGTCATGCATTTTTGTGTATTTAGCACTGTTCTCAAAAATGTTTAAAGAAAAAAATTGGGAACGTTTTTGAGAAAACGTGTTCTGAACATTTCTGAAAAAGCGAAAATTTTAAACTCATTTTCCCTGAAAACGTTTGAGTTTCCCTAAAAACGTTCGTGAAACTTCATAAGAAATGATTTGAAGCACTTTGACTAAAAAAATTACTAACGTTCAAAATATTTTACGAAAAACATTGGAGACATTTTTGAGAAAAAAAAAATTGAAAATGTTGAGGCTTCATGCAAGATACCCCCCAAAATAAAAATATCCATTCCAAATTCAAGAAGCCACAACATCAGTCATATCGATTGGGGTATATCAATTTTTGTTTAAATTCTGCTTGTGGATTAGCAGCTAGCATTGTTTACAGACAGACACTGATGGACACGTTTTACCATAAAGAATTTTTCGGCATTTAGGTATCACCAGCGTACCCGTGCGAGAACACAGGCATGTTAAATTCCACCCTTTTCCCTACCTTTCCTTTTCCATAATAAGAGGAGAAATTGTTTAAGAAACGTACTCATAGATTTTACTCCAACTCCAACTCCTGTACTCATAGATTTTAAAATTAAAATAAAGAACATTGAAATTGACGATTGAAACATACTTTGAAGAAAGGTTTATTTACTGTTATAGACATGTTCTTGAAACAATTCACAACACTTCCTTAAAAACAGCATTTGAAGTAATTATTTTCCTTGACGTTCCTTGTTAGTCACAGAAATATTACAAAGCTTTTTTTACTCTCGAGAAAGGTACTTAAAGTTGTCAATGCGAAAATACAGGATCGGGCAAGCATACGCCTACCCTTTGGAATATTATTTATCTTTATTACCGAACTGAGAGGTACACCCGTGCAATTTAATCGCCCAGAATATCAAGTAATTAGTTTCATTCCACATACAGTTGCAGATTCTGTATGTTACTGATTCTGTAGATACTGTAGATTACAAACTTTTCACAGAAATAAGAATATCAATTCTTACATTCGATAAATGAACGGTCGCACTACACACATAAAAAGTGATTTTCATCAGCATCAAACAACTATTAATACTTCTTGTTGTTGCGAAATCATTTAGGTTTATTTGCATAATCTTGAATTAATGATTATGCAAATAAATCTCATCTGTGGGCGCAAACCACGGTGTACACAGAAAGCATCATATAAGTGGGAGAAATCTAAGTGTGACGTCACAAAGATCGCCTCTAGCACCAGTTGATATTGGATAATACCGACAAGTGCCGGATCAGAAAAAATGTGATAGAATGTCCAAGATTATCGTATCCGGTAGATTATGGTGTAAGAAAAATTTCCTTGAGGCTTCAAAATTCCAAGTTTTAAGGACCTAAAACGCTTCGTTTAGGATTTATTTAACGATAAAGAATATTCTGGCAAGTGCTGCGGGTTGCATTTGACATTAATATTTATATGCTTTTTGTAGACAAATCCTTCATACTTCATAGAATTGCAATTCGTCACGTCTCCGTGAAATTCTCTTTCTTTAGAAACCTCCTTTATAAAGATCGGTTGCGTGTGAGAGCCGTAAAAGGTACTGAGTGTATACTACTGAAATAATATAGAAGACGATGCCATGAACTAAAGATACTGTAGAAGTGTTACAAAATTGCACAGACTCTCCCGTATTACTTTTCTATTTCCTTTGATCTCGGCAAGCTATTCGGACTTATCACATACTCTTGCCAGCTGCCATTTACAAGTACTTGTATTACCGCCCAGGGTACATTTTTTTTGACATTCTCGTAATTATTCGGTTTCCTAATATTGTAGCGATACCAATTTGATCATACAAAATTTCATAAGGCTGAGGGCAGTTGGGAAATGAACAGACAGTGTTGCACGTGCAACCTCGCTTATCGCGACACTCGTTTGCGCCCCCGGCACATTAAGAAAGTCGTTACAAGGGTCAGTCGTCGAAAGATTCACTGCGAGACGCACGTGGCCGCCCCGGCCAGCTGCGAACCCTCTAGAACGCTCTTGAAATCGACATCCAGGGAATCCCAGAGCAATACATTCTTTCACGGACAACGCCTGTCTTGTGCAAGCATGTTCTAGAAGGAATAGGAAAATTCTGGACGCTCACAGTGACGCAAAGAGTTGAAACTTACGTGGCTTCCTCGTCGCGATTGGTTGAAATAACGTAATGCGACATTTCTTTTGGCCAATAGCGACGCGACTATCATAGGAGCTTGAACACACGGAAAAATTGGGTGGGGGAAAAAGTTAACCTGATACAATTTCGACTGACAAAATTCAGAAGAGCTTGGGCATCAGACGGGGCCAGAAGGGAATTAGACGCAGGGCAGTCGGGAGAGAAACTTCTCCTGGGGAGTAATTATTTCATCGGGGAGAGACCAGTGTGTCTCTGCAAGACTTAGAAAACTTCAGTGCGAGCCTGAGCTTTGGGGCTGATAACAATTGGGAGAGAATTTCTCTGGGGGGTATTATTCGTCGGTTAGAGGCAAGTGTTCCTCCAAAAGACTTATTAAAAGGGGCAAGACGCAGCGAGTAGACTGCAGCAGGGAGAGAAAATTCTCTGGGGGGTGTTATTCGTTGAAGAGAGGCGAACGTATCTGAAGGATTTCAAGACTTTCCAAAATTGTATTTGAGAAGGACACATAGTTATTTACTCCGTGCCTGAGGTCGGGAGAAAATCCCGACGATCTTCAAGTTCTACCAGAATCTACCAGAATCTACCTGAATCTACCAGAATCTACCAGACAGCGCGGTCAGACTCCGTTGAGCGCCGCAGACGCCGTCGCACCACTGGTGACGTCACGAGAGGGCCGCTCAGCTGTTGGAGAGGGGTGGCACCGCCACCGCTGCGTTCCTGCCAAGGCCGCAACCGCCCCCCCTGGTCTCCGCCGGGTCCGTCCCGGCTGCATAAAAGAACCGTTCCCAAGGCAGTATAAACCCAGGGCATTCACCCCTGTCAGACTTATGTAACGCAGTGCCGCGCTATGGCACACTGATTTGTAATTTTGTTTATTGTTACCATTGTAATGTTAAGGATAATTCTTTCTAGTTTTTTAAGCTTTACTGTGATGTCTAACATCTAATTTTCTTTTCTTTCTAATTAATCTCTTCATTTCTTTTCTTTTTTTAATTTTTCAATTTGTAAATGTAACTTCCCTGGGGCATTTTAAATTATTTTTGCCCAGGAATAAAAGTGATTTTTACCAGTGATCAAAGTGTTTGTCTCGTACTGCCTTTGTGTCTTGTCAACAATTCCTTCCATCACCGACTGAGCTACAACCGGCGCCGCTTACCGGGCGTTCTCTCCCGGGGGGTGTTACAATATAGAATGGAAATATTATTTTAAGGATGTTAAAAAACAGTATAACCTCGTCCAAATTTGCAGTTCTTAAAAAAAAGGGTCGTTTTTATGACAACGGCGCTTAAGCACTACTGTAAATTCGAAATATGTAGCTCTTTTTCACAGACAATTTTTGAGTTATCTAAAACCTCATTTGAAGTATGTGAACTCACAAATACAAAAGTGTTTACAAATAGCTGGAAATGTGCATATTAACGGCGGGTGAAATCTTTAAAAAAATTACATTTGTTTAATATTTGAAAAAATGACAAGAAAAGAATACTCCAAAATGAACTTAACATCATATTAATGAGTGCAATTACCACTACCCGTGCGAAAAGTTTGAAGAAAATATTTAGAGCCGTTTTTAAGATAATCGCGTTTGATGGTTTCTGAAAATACGGAATTTTGACCTAGTTTTCAGAGGAAACGGTTGTGTTATCGAAAAATATATATCACATTAATTAAAGCACATGTTCTCATAAATTATAATTAGTTAAACAAATTGCCGCTAATGTAAACATTAACAACAAAAGAGACAAGTAAAAAATTATAGTTTTGTATTTTTTTAAACAAAAGAATAGAACATAATGGCATTTATACCATCGTATAGAGTACATTTAAAACTATCCCTACGAAAAGTATAAAGAAAACATTTGGACACGGTTTTGAAATAATCTTTGAGTGAAAAAGTTTTTGTAATCTTTTAAAATTGCTCACAATGCACGCAGTATTTCCCGAAAACAACTAAAATTTTCAAAACAATGTACATTAATTTCATGAAAGAACTCAGTATGGGGTATAAATTTCATTTCAAGGAAAAATCTATCTATAATTTTGTAGTTGTAGGAAGACGACCGGAAAATTTTTAAAATTCAGTGTTAAACCGGAAAATTGAAGTTATGTCATCTTATATGGTGTATTTAGCACTATCCATACCAAAAGTTTTTAAAAAACCAAGCCGTTTTGAGAAAATTTTGAAAATGTCCAGTATCTTCATGTAAAGTATTCTCAAATTTTAAAACATATTTTTTTCAAAATCTCAAAGCTTTGACCCCAGACAGATGGACTGGGGTTTCTTCAATATAGAAAAAAATCCTACGTATTGTTAAGATGGTAGATATGTTTACAGACGGACGGACTGAAGGACAGTCACTGGTTTAGGCACTAGTTCAAAAAACGGACGCACGGACAGAGGGATAGGCGGACGGACGGGCAGATGGATTGGCGGACGCACGGGCTGACGGATGGGCGTTTAGAAAAAACACTTTTTCGGTGTCAAGGGCCTTCAAAACGTGTATTTCCGTTGAAATCTCGAAATCGATTTTCCGCAGTATTACATGACGTTCCCTATACTACGTATATTACTCTGCATATACGTACGTATACGGATAGTAACTTGTGGTGCTTCAGAATGGCACAGACTTTCCCGTATGTTTTCTATTTCCTTCGGTCTCGACTACCTATACGAACCTTGTCACATACTCTTGCCAGCTGCCATCTATCGCCACAAAGTACAGTTTTTTGATATTATCCTACTCTTCCGGACAGACGGAAGGACAGACAGGCAGATACAGAAAACTTGTACGAGAATCTGTGACATTATGTAGCACCACTAGTTTCCATTTGTCTTTGTAGCAGAAGTTACATTACTTTTTGTATTTTCCTTTGAAGATGTGTTAACTGAAAAGTTAAAGAGGAATAATTTTAAAGCATCACCCAAGTTGGCCACACTATATTGACCCGCACATTTTTGACCAGTTGTATTTGAAAAAAATGTTAAATTAATTTAGTTTAATGCAATGTGTTTAATTGTTCCTGGGAAATCAGGTAAGATTGTTTTGCGTCGTGTTTATTTTGAAGGAAAGACGATACAAAAATTGGCGGCCTGGTCAATTAGCTTGTGTTCCGGATTGCTTCACTGTACGAACATTGATTATAATCAACGGGGCCGATATTAGACACAGGTTATTCGCGAGAGCGTGTTTGTGTGTGTGTGTGTGTTTGTGTGTGTGTTTGTGTGTGTGTGTTTGTGTGTGTGTTTGTGTGTGTGTTTGTGTGTGTGTGTTTGTGTGTGTGTTTGTGTGTGTGTGTTTGTGTGTGTGTAGGCGCGTGCGCGCGCGCGTGCACGCGCAGTCTTGTCTACTCGATACGCGCAGATGTGTCGTGCCCTCAACCACCAAGTGTCTTAGCCGTTTTTACATAAAACACAAAAGGGTGGTCATTTCACCAAAAATGTACTTCGAGCAATTCCGATGGTCAGGTTAAATAGGAACTAAACCAAGGACCAGCTATTATTTATTCAAATACGAGCCTCCGCACCTGAGATGCTGCAGTAGGGCTGCGGAGCGCTCCGGTGCAGGTGGCCGGCGGTGAGCGTGAGGGAAGCGACCAGCAGCGAGGCGCAGTGGCACATGAGCGCCTTGGCGTGGGCGGAGCGGCGCAGCTCCGGCACCAGCGCGTGCACCACCAGCGTCAGCAGCAGGAAGAACGAGCCCAGCAGGAACAGCAGGCTGACACACACACAAAGTAGGGAATGCTTTCAAATGAAATCTTTGATGGTGGCTACAAAAAACAAGACACTATGGCTTATGGGCGTCTTGGCCTCCACGGACCGTCGCATCTAGAGCGTGCACCACCAGCGTCAGCAGCAGGAACAACGAGCCCAGCAGGAACAGCAGGCTGACACACACGCAAAGTAGGGAATGCTTTCAAATGAAATCTTTCATGGTGGCTACAAAAAACAAGACACTATGGCTTATGGGCGTCTTGGCCTCCACGGACCGTCGCATCTAGAGCACCAGCACGTGCACCATCAGCGTCTGCAGTAGGAAGAACGAGCCCAGCAGGAACAGCAGGCTGACACACACACACAAAGTAGGGAATGCTTTCAAATGAAATCTTTGATGGTGGCTACAAAAAGGCAGGCGAAGCACAATGGCTTATGAGCGTGTTGGTTTCCACAAAACGTCTCATCTAGAGCACCAGCAAGTGCGCCACAGAGTCAGCAGCAAGAAGTCCGAGCAGTGGAGACCATTTGGGAACTTTGAGTTTCCCTTTGAGCTCCAGGGCAATACCTCGCTGGGGGATATCTACTCGTAAAAGGGAACACCGCCACCTTCTAGCTTTAATGATCAATGTATGGGTGGGAATATAATCAAAGTAGTTGATTTGGAAGTGAAAGTGGACAAGGACAGCGGAAGTGAAAATTGGACAATGAAGACTACAAAGTGCTGAAATGAGATTTCTGATATCACTAGCTGGTTAGGAGCTGATAGACAAGAAAACGAATGTAGAAATTCGTATATAACTTGGGGTATGTAATCTTCAAGAGAAAATTAATTACTACCGATATTCCTGCACACAGCACAATGAAATGATACAAGGCCACCGCCTACCGAAAATAATTCTACAATACGAGGAAATCCTGGCAGCCTGAAGAAGAGAAAGGGTGACGAGATGGGAACGGAAGCGTAACAGGCAGTGTCTATGTACCTGAAGGAGGAGAAGAAGAAGAAGGAGAAGAAGAAGAAGAAGAAGAAGAAGAAGAAGAAGGAGGAGGAGGAGGAGGAGGAGAAGAAGAAGAAGAAGAAGAAGAAGAAGAAGGAGAAGAAGAAGAAGAAGAAGGAGGAGGAGGAGGAGGAGGAGAAGAAGAAGTAGAAGAAGTAAAAGAAGTAGAAGTTGATGCGCCCGGAAATACAAAATGCTTTTTGTCTTAAAAAATACGTGCAATTTTTCATCATTTGAATCGGATACTCTTGGCGAGGACTACGTTAAAAGGGTTATACAAAAACTGTATATGACGTTAAAAGGGTGATGTAGCTGTACCAAGCCGCAGGTATGACGCACCTGTAGTAGACGTTCTCCGTGTCCGGAGCCGCCGTGGTGCGTTTGTGGCAGAAGAAGACGTCGGAAATGACGCCGCCATGGCTCGTTTCCACCTCCACGTGGCACACGTGCTGCCGCTGGAATGCTCGCCCGTGGTTGTAGTTCTCGATGAGGACGCTGCCGTTGCGTTGGATCCAAAAAGAAAATGTCTTGTCTTCCGAATGAGAGTTCAGAAGGTACCTGCAAAACAAGATTGTTGAGAAATACGTGTAGTTAATTTCCGTTCCACAATTTTTCAAAAAAACGTTTTGGAATTTTGTGATGTCGGCGATAGATGGTAATTAAGTATTTTATTTATATCCACATCTGTTTTAATAGAAAGAGTTGATATTTTTCTTCGTAAATACTTTTTTGAACGATGTTGATTCAAAGCAGACCAGATACTATTTGCAATAAAGTCATGCGATGTGCGACCATATTAAATTTATTTGTTTGTTAATATTAGTTTATGAAATTAGTTTACAATGTTAAGCTTGACTGCGTGAGTACACATTTTGAAAACGAATGCCGTTAGGAGTAAGTTTTCATATTTGTACGAATGCAATGAAGAACATTATACACGAGTTGCATACAGTATTCTTTGTGTAGGTGCATTATAAATTTATAAGAGAATCAAACTTAATTTTGCGAAACAACTTGCTTGTGACGTTCCGGGTATTTGTCATCTACGCGAGAAAACGGTGGTCGGCTTTTCAGTTTACCGCTACCTCCCCGCGATTCTCTCAATGCGATTGGCTGAGTGTGATGAAGCAATCATTCGAGCCGTAAAATGCTAATTCGTCATCATTTGTGCTGTAAAATGCCCTTTTAAGAACGATTTCTTGCGACAGAAAAGGTCGTTTATAATGCTGGTACACAAAAAATAATGTACGTATAATTTATATTACAACTTCTTTCTACATCTTATCTCTCCAACCGTTTTGGAAATTTTCAGAATATTATTGTCTCCATAACCGGTCATAAAATCTCCGCAAGAAGTAGTTTTTCCAACAACCAAGAGTGAAAGAGATTATATGTTCGACCTTGCATGTGTTAAGAATTTTCAATTAAGGAAGTCAGTCAAATCATAGATCATGATAAATTTTACTTTCTGAACCTCAGAAATCTTCTAGTTGTCGTAGTATCGGAGAGAAGTCTATGGGTGATTTTTTTTAAAATTTTTATTTGAGTGCCGAATCAAAATTTACCTAAACTTTACTTCCGGATTTTTCTCAAATTTATTAATAACCTTCTCTTTAGACAAACTGTTTGTAAGGGTATGGGACGCATGACTGAACATTGCTGCGCTATTTACACGAACGCCAATTTCCAACATAATTCCGTCTGCAAGATCTTTGCAATGACATGCTTTTCCCTGTATGTGGACACGAATGCATTTCCATGAATTTACACGTGTGCAGTTTTATCTAGAAGCCTTTACAAGATTGGATTCAGTCTTCTAGGCTTGTCTAAATTTGAAACATATCTTTGTCACTTCTATTAAAACGTATTTGATTGTTTTCCAATATTACTTCATCTTTCGTGTTCGAAATACGGAGGTGTTACTGAATGTGATAGTGCAGTTAATTGTATTCATTGTTAGGTCGGACCTATGCGACTCATTGCACGGGCAAGACTCGGTCTGCACAAACGTTGTCCTTATCTGAAATGGGAACATGCCAAGAACTTACATTCCATAAATTGCGACTTCGCACTCGAGCGAATGCGCGAACAACTCAGTGTAGACGACTCCCCCTCCGCCGCCGACACCGGTTTCGTCCGATCTGCCGGCGTCCGTGGTGTCGTTGAGACGTTCCATCCCTCTGTAGAAGACCGGGTCCTTCACGGTGGCGTTCTCCACTTTCTTGCAGATGCTCTTCAGTTTTGTTCGGTTCCTCTCCGCCGCGTACATACTGTTTTTGTTACAGCACCGGTTGAGGCAAGTCACGCGTTGGCAGGGACAGGCCAGAAACACGAAGATCCCGCTCTTCACGCGGTCCATGCACCATTCGTCCGGCGGCAGAGCCACCTGGAGGGGAGGAGAATTCTTTCTTTAGAACTAGGACTTCCCTCCCGCTTTGCTGGTCACAGAAATTAATAAAAACATACTCAAAACTGGTACGGATTAGTTTAAGAATTTCCTTGATAAAATGTTTATAACTGTTTCACCTATTTCACTTCTTCCAAAAAGCGTTTCAAAGGATCTCATGAGGAGAGATTCTGTAGACTATTCCTCTCGTGAAATTAAAACCAATTTGTTTAACTATACATACAAAATCTCCTAATCAGTATCGAACTGTAATACCCAAGTTGGCGGGTTCAAACCCGATCGAAGCCGTGGATTTTTAAGGGCGAAAAAATCCTTCGTACGCTTTCCTTCGGAGGCGAAGTAAAGCCGGCTGTCCCATGTTAGTAGATTTACTTGGACATCGACATAAAGATCGATGTATTACTCCTGTAGATGGGTCACAGTTTATGATTGGCCAGTAGGTAGAAGCGGTAAGAAAAATCGGATAGGAAAGATATAAACCTTTTAAGATACACCGCCCTGATTAAACTGAATTGAATTGAATTGAATTGAATTAATGCCTTATTTTACGTGGCGAGCTCTTATGAGGCCCGCTTTTCCGTCTGACCACGCAAATTTCGCTACGCTTCTTTCACTAACTAGCGAAGAAAGGAGGTATTTCTTGGACGACGAAACAGGCGAATGGAATTTAGCTCAGAGGCGTCATTTAGGCTTGAGGATCTTTTACAGGCAAGTAAATCTACCAACATGGGATAACCGGCTTTACTTCCCCTTCGAAGGAAGGCGTACGAAGGATTTTTTCGCCCTTAAAAATTCACGGCTTCGATCGGGTTCGAACCCGCCAACTTGGATATAACAATCCAATACACCATCGCCGCCGTCAAAACTATACAACAGTTGTACTACATATTGAAACAAGATTTATATATTTCTTCGGTGTCAGAGCCCCACAATTCCTATTTTTCTCTTTAAAAATTGCCGTTTGTTGCCATAACTTTATTCGTTCTACATATATTATTCCGTATATACGTACGTATACGTGAAAGTAAATAATGAACATTGTTTAAATTGAATTAAAAAAGATTAATATTGTTTAAAAACTCTAAAACGGTGTTTACTTCGCTTGTTTTAATTGCAATTAGGAGATCTAAAGCTGCTTTCGTGTTTAAAATAACGGCTTGTCAATGAAGAAGTGCCCAACCGAGGGGCGAAGAGCGGACTCACCTTCACGGGCCAGCGGCCGCTTCCGTCTCCGTCGGTGCGCCACATGGGCAGCAGGAGGCTGCCGTTGGCGATCAGTTGGTACGACTCGTAGCGCATGGTATTAACGAACTGCGTTTGCGAGTAAGGGCAGGGACGGTGTCCGAACGTAGCCCGGGCGCCCGCCCACTTCGCACCTGCCACCAACGGCAGTTGGCTGTGCGCTTCCAGCACCGTCAAGTTGGGGTCGATCCAGAAAAGCAGTCCGTCCTTGAACATCACTTCATCTAGAAAAGAAAACGCAAGTTTTTTTTTATCAAAGAGGAGAACTGACACAAGCCACAAGAGAGTCCATCAAGGCTATCTGGACCTCCCTCGAAAAGTGGGTGGAGTTTCCAGTACCATCAGGTTATGTTTGAATCAATAGGGCAGCGATCGTTCAAATATTACATCACTGAGAGAACGAAACGCACGTTCTTATTAAAGAGGAGAAATGAATGCAGGCCACAAGAGAGCCCATCAAGGCTATCTGGACCTCCTGCGGAAGGTAACTGGATGTCTCCAGTACCCTCACGTTAAGATTGAATCAGTAGGGTAGCCATCGTTCTCAGATTAATTCACAGAGAGAAGGAAACACGTGTTCATATGAAGGAGGAGAAATGAATGCAGGCCCCAAGAGAATCCATCAAGGTTACTTGGATCCAGCATTAGGCAGATGGATGACACTCGCACTGTCTGGTTGTGGCCGAGACAATAGCGCAGACTTCCTTCGAGAATCACTTCACCTTGGGAGTTCACGCACGTTAAAGGGCCAACGGAATAAATTAAAATAGACTGGTGGTGAAAATTGCAACACCCAGAAGGAATGGTTGGATTCACCTGAAAATTGGTGGAAGTGTAGAATAGTGTATTCATAAAGTCATGTTTGATTAAATTTACATAGAGATACTGTGCACATTGGCCTAGAAGCGCCCTCCTTTGTGTGACAGGTCAGGTCAACGTTACGCCCCACTCAGTGCAGAGACGTCAAACGACGCGGAAATATGCAAGCAAGTGCCGATATGCTTCGCCGATTCCAAAGGGTGCAATGCCAGCATCTGAATGAGTTCGAACGGCGCGGAATCGTCGGTCTCTAAGAAGCGGGTTTGTCGCACCGTGACATTGCATCTTGAACTGGGTGCGCTGCTACGGCAGTGTTGTGTGTGTGGAACCAGAGAAGGGTCAGCAAATGCAGATGTTATCGAGAACAACACAGAATCCAATGCGAAGAAATACCCAAAATCAGGTTCGGTTCTCGCTAAAAGCCTGGTAGTCAACATGAACTTCACCCATGCTTAATCGTGGATTTCGCACTCCGGTACGACGCATCAGATGCCGGCTAACAAGCAGCACTTCGCTAAGTTTGATAAATTTTCAGTTCCGCAACGTGAACAGACAGCCGAACATTATTATATTCTTGCATATGGATCAAGAAAAATCAATGTTAACTGTCGCATTGGTGACAAGTGGACGGTTTCCACTTTGAACAACGTCTGGTATGTGCCTCAAGTCCGGCATCAACTCTTCTCCATTCGTCAAGCTGCGAATCGTTGAAATTACATTATTTTTAATTGTAACGGGGTGCAAATTCGTAATAATGGTGAACTCGTTGAGGCCAGTAATCTCGTTGGCGATGTGTACATTTTGGACATGTGCGCTCGGGCTCGGAATATGCAAGTGGAAACTAACCTTGCTACATCTGAAGAAGTTCTCCAGGGATGGCACGAACGATTGGGCCATCAAGATAAACATGTTCACGAAGTGTTGTCCCACTATTTGCCGCATCATTTTGTAGCGGTTAGTTTCTCGAAAAAGTCACATCGTAAAGCGTTTCAACATCGACACGATCGTTCGAACGTTGTGGAAGAACTGATTAATGCCCATGTAAGAATTTGTTGCTGCCATTGAAGGTGCTAAAGAACTTATGAAGTTCAAACGATTATTCTCCTAAATCGGTACAAATGAAGATGTACCAGTTGTGTTCGTCGAAAATGCCAGCGCTATCAAGTTGGTAAAGAACCCAGAATTTCATAAACGGTCACAACACATTGAAGTGCTTTACTATTTTGTTCGGGAACTTTATCAGAAAAGAGATATCGAGGTTCAATTTGTACGTTCTGAAGATCAATTACGAGATGTATTTTCAAAATCCTTAAATTCAGTGAAGTTGAAAACTTCAATGGGGCTCAGCAATTGGGCTTTGCAAATGAAATAGTTTAGTAGTTTTCTTTCTAAATCATTAAACGGGGAGGTGTTGAAGTTCATAATAAACTGATTTTTATAATTCGAACTTTAGCAACCTG
The DNA here is from genome assembly GCA_038098605.1 of Gryllus longicercus. Lineage (NCBI taxonomy): Eukaryota > Metazoa > Arthropoda > Insecta > Orthoptera > Gryllidae > Gryllus > Gryllus longicercus. The sequence goes on from JAZDUA010000547.1 coordinate 109,122, forward strand.
AAGAAGAAGTGCAGTGCGGTGACTTATCCTTGTAAAACAAGTGCAGTTCAACCTTTTTTGTAAATATGTGATGTATACGTCAGTTTCTAAATAGATCTTGTGTTTTATGTTGACAGCTTTTCTTTAATCATAAACACCTATTACCTATTAGTTTTACTATTACGAAACCAAAAAATGAAGACAACTTCAAAAAAATGTACTTTGGATGGTGATAGATGGCAGCTGAAAAAGTATGTGGCACGTTCGTATAGCTAGCGGAGACCAAAGGAAATATAAAACTAATACGCGAGAGTATGTGCCATTTGGTAGCACCACTAGTTAACTTTTTTGCATAGTGCAGCATTACCCCGCGTCGCTAGCTGTTTATGTGCACATGATGTTGATTTCCTGCCTTGAATCTGTCCAGTATCGGCTGGTCTTTAAGGACTCCAGGGAGTGGCCCTTCTCAGAAAAACTACCCTCTGGAAAAGTAGCAACAAGTATTAAACTTCCAGTAAATCGACTCGCTTAATTTGTGCATACAACCAGCGCAGTTTTTAAGGAACAATTTATATTAAGGTGTTTCCTTAAGCAAAAGGTAAAATGTTTTAGAATGGGTCGTATTGTGGACTATCGCGAGTCCGTCCGTAGCTGGTTCATGCGAGGCGGTGGAAGACTGAGGAAGAGTGGGTGTACAAGGAATTGGGTGGAAGCAACTTGCTGCAAATAGTGTTTTGTTCGTCAGAGTCTGCGCCGATTAACTGCGCTAAGAATACCGAGTCTTACCATTTTATTTAATGTTACAGTTTTCTGATTTTTTTTTTTAAATATCGTACTTTCGCGCGAGCACTATGGTGTCTTCCGTTATCAACGAAAAGTTGTCTTAGACAATGATTAAAATCCTGATGCAAGCAAATCGGTTGTTCAGTATATGCGGTAGTTTTTCTCGTCCAAGAAATATTTTGAGGAGGTAAAATGTATACGATATTTTGGACATACCAGTACATGACGCCCCTCTTAATTTGCAACTCACTGATTGCCTATTCTTTGTTCGGACGCTTACTCACCTGGGGGAGTCGTTGTTGGCTCCTCGGTTGTCGTCGGCAACGCTGTGGTCGTGGGAAGTGCGGTGGCCGAGGACAAATCGGCTGACGAAGCGTTTTCGGTGGTCAAAGCGGTCGAAGAAGAATCTGTAGCTGCCTTCTCTTTAAGAGCTGCGGCCACGGCGCCTTCATACGGGACGCATTTTTTCAGCCAGGCGTCCAGTTGCTCATTGGCCCCGCAACACTTGTTGATGTGCATTCCGCCGTTTACAGAGGCACTCAACAGCAACAGCACCGCGAAGCACCTCGCATGCCACCGCAGAAACTTAGACCGCGATGACGATGTTAACGACCAAGGCGAGAATTGCGATGTCGATGCCATTAGTGCTGAGGACGACGCCGACAGCTTCGCCCACATTAAATACCGTGCAGTGGTCGTTGGCAGTGCCCCCGATGGCAAGGGCAACAACGTTATGATTTGGCCTGAGGACCGAAATCCCACGTACTGTGGCCTTTACCTTTCAAGATCCCGGCTACAAAGTGCTGTCCGCTTATTTTGAATCTGAAAAAAAAATTAATTCTCAAATGTAATGTATCATTTTTTACGGGGAAATACATGTTTTTATATTTTAAAACTAATGTTGAACCACATGTCTGAATCCAAAGGAATCGTGACATTGGATTACATTTCTAATGAAAATAAATTGATATCGTTTTAAAGGGTGCACATTTGGTAACACCAGTTTGTTGCAGATCTAGGAGAGCATTTGAGCTAATTTCAAATGGAACAAATTTACATACGTCACTACCACAAAACTATGTGAGCAAAGTGCAAGTGTTTGGCATAATTGAAATAAAATTCTTCTAACATAAATTAAATATATATTGTACTAGATTACGTCCATGCAATTAAAAATCATTACATTAAACAATAAGACTCTATAGTTGACAATTCATTCCTTTCACAACAGCAATAGTGTGTATAAGCTTGTAATGAGAGATTAAGAAAATTTTTGTTTGAATTAAATTATTGTATTTCTGTTGAGATGTAGACTTTTCAGGTTTGATTTAAGAACACAGAACGTCCATCAAGTGTTAAGTAAATCTTTTAAATTATTTTACAAGACATTATTAAACATTTATTATGTTTTTTCGGAAATCAGTCCCAGCAGCCTAGAGATTAGTAAATTACAATAGTATAGAGAGATTAGAGAGCAACAAATAAATTAAAACAATAAAATTGAGCAAAATAAATGTCAAGAATATTCGACCCTGGTCGCTTACAGCAACAAAGATGCTCCGGAACACAACTACACAAAATGGATTACAAAACGATTTGCAGACTTCTCAAGAACAAATAAAATTCTTACGTGTAACATTACAACCAATTGAATATTTTAACAAAAACTGTCTGTCACGAATTCTGCAATAACTTAGTATAGTATATACGGCCACATACTACATTTCTTCCCACTTTCATATTTTTCCAAGTAGTGACATACTTAAATACGAGAATTTAATCTGTACGCGGAGATTCACAATAGGCGGAGTAACACAAACGGTCACACTCTTACGGTCAAAGTCGAAACTGTTTTCTCATTGTTTTTTTTTTTTTTATTTCACAGAGTTTCTGAGTATCTAACGAAACCGTAGACCTTTCACACGGCCGTATGCTGTATTTCTTTCGATTTTTACGTGCATTGTAATTTGGATATATAGATAGCAAAACAATATGCAAAACGAATTGGCAATAGAAACTGTAATTGGCGCAATGTGCTGCAACCCGCCAGCCACAGCAGTCTGCCCGTGCGCCGAACAGTATGACAATCGAAACTGATTAATTGTTTTTGTGTTTTTTCCTTATATCCTGGGTGTCTAACAACATAGATATCTCTCACATCAACATAAATTGTTTACTTTTCCTTCAATTTCTGCGCGTATGAGGAGTTAGTAATATCATTATGTATCATTATTATTTTATAAGACCACAAAAATTCACCCGGATGAAGAGATTTTGAATAACAGCCCCAGAGAATTTCACTGTCCGACTCACAGCCACCAACTAATAAGAAGGAAGACAAAAACATGTTGCAAGGTCTGTAATAAATAATTCAATGCAAAAGTGTTTTGTATTTGTATGTAGCCATTATATGTCCCGCAAAGGGCAATTGGCCTCGACGCCGTTAGATCCCGGACTTAGTACCTAGTCAGTCACCCAACACCTTCGTGACTTCACGTAGTTAACGAATTCGGCTAGCGACGCTGGTTTCGCGGTCGTGGACGTTCAGTAACACTATCCCAGCATTCGTCACGAAAATCCCGGTCAGGATGGCTGGCACGGGGCCTCCCGAATACGAAGTCAGCGCTCAGCGGCCTGAGCCACTTCGCTCGGTGTTTTATGAGAGTTCACATACCGAACTGGCTTGGAGAACTAATCCTTAATCCCACAACTGAGGAAAGAACTGTGATGTGATTACTGAAACGCAAGTGAACAAACTGACATATAATTTGGTTCAAAAGAAATAACGAACGAATGCAAAATATTTGATGTCTACTTAAGGCACCGACTGTGGTGAGACACCCGCTTGGCACAATGAATGACGCAGATTCTGTGGCCTCCTCTGCCTACGCGGCCGGTCTTTGCCTGCGACTCTACCGGAGCTCTGGTGCTGTTACAGCAGGAAGGACATGCGCAATCAGGCAGCTGTGAAAAACCATTCAAGGAAGTGATGTAAAAAGACACGAGACCGGCGTAAGTTACTGAACAAGTGGGAGACTTGCAAAGGAAATAAATTTTCATATGGAAGCGATCTATAGGAGAGAGAGAGAGAGAGAGAGAGAGAGAGAGAGAGAGAGAGAGAGAGAGAGGGGGGGGGGAAGGAGACAATAAAATAAAGATAGAGATATAGAGATGGAGAGGGGTAAGACAATATTGGCAAGTCTGCAAGGCCAATCGCTTAGAAGTGTATTGATGTGATTGGGTGATTAGAAAAAAAAAATCTAACAGGAGGAGGGATAACACACCACACATTGACACCTTACAGGCGCAACACTATGCCAGCAAAAACAAATATCCGACAGTGCTCTGTTGCCACGGTAATTGAGAGAGAGAAATAGAGAAGGAAGGAACCATTAATTATCACTGTGGAAAAAATTGGTAAATTATAAGAGAAACTTTCCGAGCTGGTAGGCCGGGATCTAGTTGGCATTGTTCCTTCAATGCCAACTAGACCACAGCCTAACAGCCCAGAAAATTTATCTTATATTGACTCCGGCCGTAAAAGCCTATGACGCAATGCGCAAATTATTACACAAATAAAGTGAAGTGTTTCCCATCCTTTTGTCAACGAGGCACCTTTTACCGCTCTGTTCCATCTCACTACCGTTGACAAGCGATTTTTGAAAAAGAACGCTTCGACACTGGTAATTTAAACCAAATTGTGGTGTAACTAGGGCTATGATCTTTTTAAACGTTTGTCAAAATATTAAGTTTCCTGATGTTTGTGCTGAATGTTTGTCTAGTTATCCCGTTTTTGTTATTATTTTAGTTTGTTTATGAAAAACCTCCAGCGGTCAATATAATTTCATTTATGATATATAGAATAATAAAGAATTACATTTGTTTGGAACCGTACTTCCTCAATTGTCTTTTCTAATACATTTATTCTCAGACTAGAACATGCTGTTTAAACTTAAACAATCCAAATCTATAGTGCAATCGGCTGGATAGAAATGGACAAAAAAATTGACATCTACAAAGCACCGACCCATCATACCAGAAATGAACTAGTGCTACAGAATGGCACAGACTTTCTCGTATTAGTTTTCTATTTTCTTTGGTCTGGGTTAGCCATTCGGACTCACCGCCCAAAGTACATTTTTTTGAAATCTTCTGAATTTTTCTAATCCTTAACCCGTCAACGCCCACTGTCGTCATTTGACGTTTGTCATTCAGACGTTTGTTAATTCATGAAATTCAACTTTTATTTTGAAATCTGTTGACGTCTTTGTTGCAAATTTTAAAGTTATTATTAAATGCATGTGTTTCTTGTAGTATTTGTATGTGGACTGTAACAGAAATAAAATCCAGTGAATTTTTTTATTACACCAAAAATTAAAACATTCCAAAAGATACATATTTATACAAAAATGGTCCTCGGAAAAATATTCTTTATTATATGAGGAAGGAAATTTTTTTCATTAAAATAATAAATATATCTTAGTAAAAGTATCTAGAAATCGAAAATAAAAAGGTATTCAAAGTAATTATAAACAGGGCTTCACAAAAGACCAATAAATTTAGGTGTCGTCAAATGGCGACACTGGGCGTATGTCACTACTGCAGAATGTAACCTACCGCAGCCGCGACGATGGTTACGTCCAGACAATGTGAGAATGTGTTCGCAGTTGCAACGGTTGTAACCGACTAGTTAGAACCCTGTTTGTCTTCAGATCGCCGAGAGAGAACATGTGAACTCATTTTTATGAAAATAATATTCACAACTATACACATAAAGTAAGTTTACTTTCAGTTGTTGTTTTTTTAGTATTTCATCTATTCTTTCGGGCATCTACATGAAATTTATAAAACAAATGTTTCTTTGTAAACGTATGCAAAATGGCGATTCGACGCTACGAGAGGGCTTTAGAATTATCAGAAATTAGAAGAGTCAGGTGTCGATGAAGCAGACGTGGTGGTCATTGCCTCTAAAGTTGATGAGACGAGTAACATGGAACATATTGACGACGACGTGTCTCGATGACGATGCTCTTGCTGAGGTACTTTGGAGCTTCATTGCACCCTCAAACTTTCAAATAAATCAAAACTGCAAATAATACCAGTAGTAAGTCGGTTGCGGAGCCAAATGTAATGAATCCGCAAAATACGTTATCTGAAGAGACAACACCCAGCACGTCGGTTGGGACAATCAACACAAATTTCAAAGCTAGAGGAACAAGGAGAACAGCTAAGGAAAGGAGTCTCACATCCAACGAAGCTCAGTGGGAGAGAGTAGTGGTTTACAATGGTGAGTGGCTTACAGTAAATTAAAAAAATTAGATGCGAACTGTGGTAAATTGATTCAGTTAGTGAAAGAAAAGTACCAAGCTCATTCACCCTCAGGATTATTCCAAGAAATATTTGATGAACAAATGTTTCATAACAACATTCATAACAAAATATTTAGTACGCTATGCGTCAAATAAATATGAAAGTAATTTTGTATTGTCAATTAAGTATTGACATTCTTGTTTCTGCGAAAAGTTTGTGATATACTCTACACTATCTACAGAATCAGCAGAATCAGTAATATATAAAATCTGCAACTGTATGTGAAATGAAAATATTTACTTGATATTTTAAGCGATTAAATTGCACGGGTGCACTTCCCAGTGCGGTAATACAGAAGAACAACTATCGATAGGAGAAACAATGTACAGGCCAACCGACGATACCAGGCTGCTACACTTACTCGATTTCTATATCATGAAAGGAACAAATCAGAGTTATACATCAATTGAAAATTCTCTAGAATTGTCCTCCGATCACTCCCCAGTCATAATAACTATTAGTTCTCATATAGAAGAAATCAATTTGAAACCTAGAATTTCTTATAAAACACTAATTGGAGTGAATGTGAAATATGGCTGAATATAAATATTGATACAAACGTTCCTCTAAAAAGTGAATTCGATATAGATGAAGCAGTGGAATTTGTAACTACCAGTATTCAGCCAGCAGCATGGTACGCTACACCAGAAATGCACGAAACAGCTACTCGCAAATATCCCAAAATAGTTCATACGATGAAACGATGAAAGAGGCGGCTTAAAAACGTTTGACAAAATACACATGATCCAAATGACAAGCGAAATTTCAACAGTTTAGCGCAAGATCTTAAATGATTTCTTCAAGATCTACAGGAAAATGTAACATCTCGAAAGTCTATCACCAACTCATGAAGTATCTGGAAAGTCCATCACTAACCGAAGACACCGACTACTCTCTATGGAAAATCACCAAACGCACTAAACGACCATTTAAACCTGTCCTGCCTCTAAGTGATAAACTGGCTAGGACCAATCGCAAAAAGTAATCGCAAAAGCAAACGGCTCGAAATTTTTCAGTGCAAATTGCCATTTCGAACGAGGTATTACTCTTCTTTAATATTCTTAAACTAATGCATCGTACCTACTGTCAGAAAACCCAAAAATTGAGAAAATGCAGATTGCAGCTGTCAAGAGTACACGGCAATTCCGAAAAGCAAGCCCAAACAAAAAAAATAAAAAACTAATACCAAAGTCTGTGCTATCCTGTAGCACCACTTATTACTTTCTCGTATACTTACGGACGGAGTAATGTACGTAGTATGGAGAAAATTATGTAATGTTGCGGAAAATTGATTTCGAAATTTCAATGGAAATACATGTTTTGGGGTCCCCTAAAGGTCAAAAAAGGTTTTTTTACGACCGTCCGTCCGTCTATCCATCCGTCTGCCCGTCTAACGTCTGTCTGTCCGTCTAACGTCTGTCTGTCCGTCTAACGTCTATCTGTCTGTCCGTCCGTCCGTCCTTCCTTCCGTCTAGCTGTCTCTCTAGCTGTCCGTCCGTCTGTCTGTGAACATCACTAGCGCCCAAACCATTCGTATGATATTTATAAAATTGATATTCCCCTGTCAATCTGGTTCCACTCTAAGCGCTGCGATTTTGAAAAATCTTCATTTTTAAATTTGGGGGTATTTTCCATGAAGTCCCACTGACATTTTCAAAATTTTCTCAGAAATAACTCCAAATCTTTTCTTCACATTTTCTGAAAGAATATATTGAAATTTACTAATAAAGTTGGCATAGGTCAGTTATTCTCTGTTTACTCTGAATGTTAGAAAATCTCAAAAGTTTGAACCACAAAATTGAAGATAGAGATGTTTCCTTCGAATATAATTTTTTCTCCGTAGTTAGTTCTTTCATTAATATTGGATACTTTTTTATTTTAGAAGTTTTCGGGCACAATTGCGTGCAATTTGAGCAATTTAAAAAATCACAAAGACAAGATTGTCTCAAAAACGGCTGCAAATGTAACACTAAAATCGTATTCCGCATACTCTGCTTACATTTTTGACAGGGTTTAAACCAGTTGAGCATCGCTGGTTTAAACCCTGTCAAAACACACGTTTGCCAAATGTTTTCTTCCGCTACCCGAGGGGCAGAAGTGCCAGCCAGAACCAGCAATTCGTGTAAAAACGAGTAGTTTTGTGGAATATAACAATATTATATTTAATTCTATTTTTCTATGCATTTGCAAATTGTTTCCAGAAGTATAAAAAAATGCTGATTTACAAAATGTGAATGCCGTACTAATCCAACAGCCATTGTTGCTTTACTCCCGGAAACGCCGCGTCCAGGGCAAAGGTCCAGGGCACCGTCCACCCAGCCCTGGACGCGGCGTCTCCCGGATAGTCAAGTAAATACTGACTACGGCCGCGGATGCCCACGCTCCATTGTTGCTTTGACCACGCCGATTGGTAATGGCGGTAATGACAGCCGCTGCTGGTTCGCGTTATTATAAACTGTTAATTGTATTTACGCTAAAATACGCTACGGGACTCGTTAGTTATGTAGTGTTATGTAAAACGTGAATACACTGAACTCAATGGCAGAAAGCTGTTTTCGTTTAAACTTTTGTATAAAAAAAATACAGTCATTTTTTCGCGATTCGTTTGTTTAAGAATTTTTCAAATGGTGGCTGAAGTGTGAGATAGAAACTGTCACTTTATAATATTACATACACATTAACAATATTGCGAGAAAATATTGCGCCACAAGTTTAAAAACAATTTACTTGCAAGGCTTTTCAAGGTGCCTCATGTTTGGCTCCCCTGTACTCGAATAATTTTCGAATTTCGAAAAACTACTTTAAAGATCATTTGGATCTGTTTAATCTACTAATGCTCTAAACCATGGAATATATTTATAACGCAAACAGTGTTACAGCTCTTTAAGTTATGCTCGCCGTTTTTAAGTCTCAACAGACTAATGTTTTAATCAAAGTATAAGGGTGGGAGAGGGATTCGAAAAACACATGCGTGTACTTTTTGAAAATTCAAAAGTTGTAAAGAAAATTAAATTTACTCTATATAATTCAGTCCATGGCAAACCATCCTTACAAAAAGTTGGGTCGTTTTGTGAAAAAATCTTGTTAATTTAATTTTGAAAATTTGCTAGTTATTACATTGAAACTTACGTAATTTTAGGGAGGACTTAAGGAGACTCCCCCCTCCTCCTCCTCCTCCTCCTCCTCCTCCTCCTCCTCCTCCTCCTCCTCCCCCCTTCCTCCTCCCCCTCCTCCTCTGCCCCTTCCCCATCCGCCCTTCACCCTTCCTCCTCCCACTACTACGTTTCTCAAAGGGTGTTCCGTGTACCCTACTTTAACCATAATCCCAATGAGTTCATCCGTAAGTGTTATATAATGGGTCAAGGTTTGCTAGAGACTTCTCAATTACATCAAACGCTGTTGTCTTGAAACATTTTAACAACGTAATATTAAATTCTTAATTGAAAATTTCAATATCCAAACAATCTTAGTAAGAACAATGTATACCCATTATTACAAACACACATCATAATAATACTTATTATGATTGAACATGATTAACCAGTTGATATTTGAGACTATTTTTAGCTTATTTACAAGTTTAGATTGGAAATTACCGATCCTGCAATAACATGTTGATGACAAATGTACTCAGAGATTCGTTAAAAGAATTGTTAATGCTTGTACTGTGTATTTGGATTTGGCCAAATCGTTTTGACGATTAATTATTTCGAAACTGAATAGTTTATATTGTTGAGTACAGATCTATTTTATCGCTCAATAAATAATACTATCCCTATAATAATAGGGGTAGTATTATTTATTGTCTGTATTATTTATTATTGTATTATTTATTTATTGAGTGTAAGGCTGAGGTGCAGAAAATGCTACTTGTTAAGAAATAACGTTAGTGTAAAAATTGCCTCTATCAGAATGCAAAAAAGACCTTATTCCCTTGCTGATAATTTGAATTCCAATTTTTAAATTCGTGTTTTGAAATTATTGCAAGGATTTTTGTCCGTTCAAGATTGAAAGGCAGACTTTTCGAGGAAGACAGTAAGCATCATATTTTCATCTGCGTTTGAAAACACTATATTGTTTACAAAAATGTTCATGTTTCTTATAATGTACTTTCAATTTGATAACATCTATTTTACGACTAAAAAAACCAATGAATAATTCGCACATTTGTTCGTGAAAACATTTTTACGTATCATATAAATAAAATGTATATATTTTTGTAAGGTTAGCTGGAGACAAACACTACGTAGTGTCTTCTATTTAAAAAGGTATGAACTAAAGAAGTGACAGCTCAAAAATAGTTTTCCAACGATTTAATCTTCAACGGGGCCGTTAATTCGCGCCAAAAGTCAAAATCTTTTAATTTATATATTGACTTATTTTTGACAACATTACTAGCGAAAATTGACTATTTTCTAATCATATTTCTTCACTTACAGTGAGGGTAAAAAAATGTTTGAATAGTAATGCGTTTTTAACAATTTTGTATCATTACGCAATAATTAACTTATTTTCAATTAATATTTTCAACACGGTATTCAGCTATTATTTGAAAACTCAATTCTCACGTTTTCCAGTGTTTTTCTTTCACCAAATCTATCAATGATTCCAAGGTTTGAATTCGTATTTCTGTAATAAATTCCAGAAACTTCCTTAACGATTTGTATTTGCCTGAATGTGATTTCTCTTTCTACCAGGGTTGTTTCTTTTCCTTTACGATCCATTTCTTCTTCTTATAACACAGCGCATCGAATAAATTCCTACGCAAGTCTACTGAATTCTAGAGCCTTCCTATCGTTACAAATTTCCCATGAGTCAGGCGCATGGGAAAGTGTTACAGTTATCCTTTGGTGTTCAAATACTTTTGCGTCCAAGTTTTCGCGTACAACAACATCTCAACGGTTCTGACTACTTTGTACAGGTGATTTTTTGTTGTTGTTGATTTTTCTGTTTTTTAACTTTCCCGTAGACTTAGGTTAACACTTTTAAAAACATTAGATGGATAGTAACTTGATTATTAAGAATTGTTACAGTAAGTTAAAAATTCACTAGTGTTCAAATACTTTTTAAACTCACTGTAACTAAAACAAAATGAAAGGATGATTTTTGCGATGTCAGTCTTCTCGTGAAACGACAATACAATATCTGCGTAATTGGAAAGCGGAAAATGTGAAAGTAAATTTGCCGGTCATGAGTACAAATGACATTATGAAAACCGGGAAGTTCCAAATCAAATCATTTGACTTACTTGAGGCATCCTTGACAAAATTGCACGAACGATGGACGAAACTTTCCTCAAGATTTACAACACCAACTGAACAATTTGAACACACTTTGTTTTACAAGATACTGTGAATATCTCGGAATAATTTAAAATGTCAGTGTTTATTCTAAAATAACCACTCAAAAATGCACCTCTTGAGCGAATCTTATCGCATTGCAATGTTAATTTTCAAAACAAGTAACAATACTACAACAAAACAATTTTGAATAAAAAAATTGTTGTAAACTTGCTTATGTTGATCATCCACACACAGACTATAACAGCACGTAAAAATCACGGCATTTCAGAACGCAAAACGATTTCGGTCCACACGATGAAAAACACGTACTACAAACAAAATACACTGCACATCACAATTCACAATGACATTTCTTTTTAGACTACCAGCACACAAAGTTGTCTTCAAATCTTTTTTGCAACTGTAGTCGAAGTAAAAATAGTCGAATGAAGAAGAGTTTCGATGGTATAGTGCCGTGCACAACAATAGCACCTACACTACATTGTAGCGTTACAATGACAGCGAGCTCCGAATAGATGGCGTTTGCGAACCCGCCGCTGCGTCTGTTTTGAAGCGGTGCGCTTGAGGCGCCGCGTTGCGTGGCGTGGCGCGACTGCCGCGTCACTGGAGGCCGACCGGCCGGTCGACTGGAGGAAATGCCGCCGCCGCAAACAGCACGCAGAAGAGGGGGGCGCGACCTTTCTCTGCAAGGTGGACGGCAGGCGATGCGGCTTCCAGGCGGCCGGCGGCAACTCATCGTCCACGCCAGCGTGCGTAGCAGCGAGGCGCGCATCCACGGCGGGGGGGGGGGGGTTACGAGGCAGGGAATGCCCCCCCCCTCTCTCCCCGTGTTCCGATCCTCTTGAAATACAGCTAGGTAAAAGAACTGTTTGGCAACGTACCTATACTTCGATTTTTTTTTAACGTGGAGTCTCAAGGTCCGCACGAGAAAAGGAGAGTGTCCCAAATGGAGCTGCATCGTCACTATAGCTTCTACTTGTATGGCTGCCTATTGAAGACTGATATTTCTCTCACTTTTTCGTGCGTGACCTAGAGGCGCCACATTATAAAAATCGAAGAAGGGGAATGAAAGATCGCGCGCGGTCTGTGGCCCGTTTGTTAGGGTACAGCTCCGGCATTCGCTTGGTTTCATCGGAGAAACCACGGAAAACTACCGATCAGAGCAGTCTGCCGCTAGCAGTCTCCTCCAGACATCGATTGAATTCGACGTAATAATTGACAGGCTTGTGTGTAAAATCCTTCCATCATCGGGATTCGAATCAAGGACCTCCTAGTAAGAGACATTGGCAGAACGAGAGTACGATAACGAAACGATCGAGAATAAGGCAACGGAATGCTTGAGAATGCTTTTGACCATACGCTTGCACAGCTATAATCAGGAGGGGGTCAACTTCTATTCTTTTTCCTTTTTCCAATATTTTTTTGTTACATATGACATTTTAGTAATAAAGTGAAGTTATAACTTTAGTAAAAAATTAAAAAATGCAATTCGCTTTCTGTTAAACCATTCGCAGAGTTGACAGATAGCTCGGAGAACCTAATCCCCAAATGTTATGTTCCCTAAATTATCAGGTCAAAACAAGGTAAAAATAAGGGTTTGTATTTATTTGTGGAAATTAATGTTATTGATGGAAATTAAACTTCAGGGATTTTGTGTCCTTTCCAGGAACAAATTCATCGGTCAACGAGTGTTCAGATACGTTGTTCGACGATGTAGAACGACGTTCAGATAGGCTGTTTTTCCCTTGTTTAAAAGGTATTTCTCCTTGCTCGACAGTAGAGTCTTTCAAGGGTTTTAATGACACATAAGATAAATAAATGACATTTTTGGATTGCCCGTTCAAAAGGTATGAGCGGTTTTTACTCTGACTTTATTGTTGATTAAATTTAATTGCTGAATAAAAAGAGAAGGGTTAAATGGTTAAGTTAAGATCTGAGGCTGTTATGGTTTACGGTGGTTTGAATCTATCTTTGAGGAATCTTGACTTAGTGCGTGGATAGACCGCCTTTTTTCGTATGTCATAAATAATGGAACTTGGAGAGGTATTCAGGATGTGATAAAAATTGTTAGCTAATTTGGCAATGGTTTCTTCTAGTTTTGGAATTTTTACTTCTCGATGAATTTGTTCATTTGTAATGAACAAAGGTGCATTTCGGGTATTTCTTAGAAATATATTTTGGAGCCCCGGCGTGCCCTCCGCTTCCCGACCCAACCGCTCCCTGCTTGGGCTTTCAGCGACGAATTGTTGCCACAGGTCAAGGCCAACTCGCGCCCCGAGGGCTTATACTTCGTCTGGCGTCGGCAGCGAATGTTCACTGCAGTCGGTTCCCGCCTGTCTCCGCCAGTGCCGGCTCGCGGGCAACTGAGTTGGGGCTCCAGGCTGTTTGAAATTACAATGCACTTTTTGCGGTTCGTTGCTTCCACACTGCTTAGTTAAAGACCATTGCGACGACCGCGAAAGAAACTGCAACGTTCTGAGATACTGCAAGAAATTCTACGAAGACTCTTCTGCTCAAGACTGATGTTGCACGCTTAACATTTTTCATTTCGTAGTGAATGATATGCTATAAAACGGTCCAGGAACGTATGACAAAAGCGGTTCGGTCAGATAATATCGACCACTTGACTCTCACACTTCTGTATATGTAAACTATTTGGACCTCGAAATGTAAGAATATCCTATATTTCAGTTTTATTTTCATTATCCTGTTCCAGATATACAGTTTTTTGTTGTGTGAACTACTGTCCTGGTTTTCGTGCGTGGAATATTTTTGCACAATTGATACATTGCGATGTACGTATTTCAGAGCGTTTTTAATATGATTTTCCTTTGTATCCTTTAACCTTCATTGGAGAAGCCATGAAGCCGAGCAAGTTTAGTGCGAGGGAGAGAACCAGTTACGCAACCCCAGTGGCCTTAGATGAGACTGAAAGCGGCATAAAAATTTACGATCCGACGGATGTTGATAACATTTTCCTCTATTTTTACTATGCCTCTGCCGAAAATTTTCATCTTTGTTTTGACATTCGCACAGTGTTTGCTGTTCTTTCTTCCTTTCTCCTTCTTTTTTTTTAAATTAGAGGGAAGATCCATCTTTTATTCTTTATTTATTTACTTATTTTTTATTCTGATTTTTTGTACCAGAAGACACGTTAAGTGTTTCAGGAGACTACTTGTCGTTATTTTTCTGAAGCGCCGACCGTCCACGAGATTTTCTGAATCAATGGATGGGCCGTTGAAGGATGGGTAAGGTCAAGATCGGATGGGATCGGTCAAGAGAACGAGAACGGTGGGAGGATTGCGTGCGGTCCCTGACCCGAATTCTAGGATGCTGGTCCAGGATTTGTCGGAAAGTGACTACGGAAAGCGATGATCAAAAGAGTCGGCCTAGGAAATTGATTCCGACACGCGTCACAAAATCACCGATGTTAAACGCTTGGAGCAAATCTGGCATCTTACCGTCGTCAATCCTGCGCCGTTCTAATCACAGGTGCGATCGAGACGTAACGCGCTGCTACGATAGTGGGCATTACTATCGAAAGAAAATTTTGTGTAAAATATCGGTCGATTGTTTACTGGGGTATTGATTGTCTAAGTTCTCCAACGCTTTAACTATTGTAATGCAAGTTTTTAATATAGAACAAGTGTTTGAATTTAATAACATTCAAACGACAAACATGTTATGTCAAATATATGATTAATATTTTATGCTTATAATCAACAATGCAAACCATTGTTATGCATTTTTAACGTAAATATATTATTTTTAACATATAGTCGATGTATGTAGTAGCCGAGACAAACCTTCCGTTCAGGATCGCAGTATGATCTCCCACAGTACATAATGCATTCAATACATGTTTACTTTCCCGCCTTAATACGTGAATGTAGTAAAGAAAAAGTGTTATAATGTGGAGACGAAAATCGGATTTTTTTATAGAAAAACTCGTATTTCTGGGTTCTGGGGGTGAAGTGGATAATTTATGTTCCTATACACATTATTTATTTTTGTGGTATTGTACAATACATAGATTAATGTATATAACACTATATTTGCTACAATTTCTTAAATCTACTTAAAATTAACTTACAATCATCTTACTACCATGGTGGAAAAGATATCTTTACATGATAACTCAATTAAATACGGTAAATTAAAGATGTTGTCAGGTATCAAAAAATATATATTGCTAAAGATCGTTTCGATCGCGTAGCGATCATCCTCAGAGCTAAAATTAAAATTACAGAAATAAAATTACATTAATACATGAATTATAAAAATTAAGTATAAGTTATTACAAAGTACATAAAAAATGTTAATATTGTATGCCAGATGTGTAAGCAAACTGGGTCGTACATACCTTCCAGCTTCCGGGCCGAAAACAAAGTTCTGCGGTTTTTAGAGTATTTATTTAAGAACAGAGAGTCAGTCGGCAGCGGGTGGGGGCGGGGAGAAGGGTGGGATGTGGGCGAAGGGTCGTGAGACGCAGGGGTACTGGTAGAGGCGTGAGGAGGAAAATTGAAAATTTGAATTTTCCACGAAAAGATACAATTTGACAGCGTCTAGGACAGTAATAGATTGTACCTTCCGTCTAATACATTAATTTTAGCTATGAAACCATCTGAATAACAGACCATGCAGCCAGGGGTCAGGCATCTGGTATCTGCCTCCAACACTTGTTGGAAATTGTCTTAGTTCTGTAGGGGATGGTCAATAATGGAATGTGGGATCACCCCGTCGCTCGATCTCAGAATGGGAGTAGAGACTGGATTGGAAAGGAAGGATCGCACAAGACACGTGGCCCGTTGTTGAAGTCATTGCTTCGGCATCCGTGTGGAATTATCATAGATAATACCTCGAGTGCTTCGGAAATTATCGATATATCCCCGACTCGCTAAGCGAGGACGGGATTAATCGAAGGGGTTAAACAACATTGGTTTCGATTTCACGAGGGGAATAGTCAATAAAAACTGTCGAAAAGATCGGTCAGTGAAGTGGGCCTCTCACACAGCTAGTGGTTGGCAGTAATCCATAGTGTTCATAGTGATCACCGAGCTTCGTCGGTGTTCAAACCGAACACCTCCGGGTGTATGAAGATCCCATTGCAGAAATGGAATTACTACGTCTGCTATCGCAGTTGGTAAACCACTTTTTTTACGTCAGGTGCCCGTAAAACTATTTTTAATTGTTACTATTACAGTTGTCAACCCCTGGAATCTGTATGGAATAACGCGGGTCCTTTCCCCAACCAACATGCATGAAAGGCAAAGACAAACATCATTTATTTATTTATTTATTTATTTATTTATTTATTTATTTATTTATTTATTTATTTATTTATTTATTTATTTATTTATTTATTTATTTATTTATTTATTTATTTATTTATTTATTTATTTATTTATTTATTTATTTATTTATTTATTTATTTATTTATTTATTTATTTATTTATTTATTTATTTATTTATTTATTTATTTATTTATTTATTTATTTAATTTATTTTTGGTAGCGAGTGTGTGGCAGAAATCAAGACACTCCCAGTTGTCGACATACAGTTGCGCTACGTCGGCGTTTCACATTCAGTGATTCACATTCATTTCGCAAACGCTGGCTCTCTTTTGCTGAAACCGATTTAAACCCTTTTTTTCATTTCACTCTCACTCTCACGATGTTTGCATGAAATTAATGTAGTTATGTAGCTAGCTTTACCTATAATTATTACCATTATTCTGCAGGTTTAATTAAAAGCGTGATGAAAGTAAACAACGCACGCTCTTTTAAATTCGGTTTTGATGGCATGAAGATGACTGACTTGATTCACACGCGTAGATAGTCGTCTGCTTTCCGACATGATTTGCGTCAAATTTTAAAATACTCATTTTAGTGACGATATTGTCACAAAGTAAATCAATCATGAGAACTCTCTCTCTCTCTAACCTCTTTCATGAATGCACTGAACTGACACTCCATGGCAATGCCAGTTGGCACTTGTTCCGTCAGTCTGCCGGAAGAGTGTGTTTCGCAGGGCGATGAGCTCTCCGGGGATTTTCGACGGTTTGAAAACCAGTCGGAAACACGACCACGCGCGTCAGCGGACCTCAAAGAGCGCGTGCTGTTATCGCTTGGCGCCTGGCGGTGCGTCGGAGCACTGCGGCCTTCGCGGCTTCCCTGGCGCGCCTGCGGGCCATTGCCCTGTGCAGCGGCGGCGCAGGCGGAGGCGGAAGCGGAGGCGGAAGCGGAGGCGGAGGGGGGCGGAGGAGGAGGCGGAGGCGGAGGAGGAGGGGAGGCGGAGGCGGAGGAGGAGGAGGCGGCGGAGGAGGAGGAGGCGGAGAAGGAGGAGGCGGAGGAGGAGGAGGCGAAGCCGGAGGCGGAGGCGAAGGCGAAGCCGGAGGCGGCGGCGCAGGCGAAGGCGAAGCTGGAGGCGGAAGGAAGGTGGAGGAGGAGGCGGAGGCGGAGGCGGAGGCTGGGGCGGACGAGGAGGCAGAGGCGAAGCCGGAGGCGGAGGGGAGGCGGAGGCGGAAGCGGCGGCGGAGGAGGTGGCGGAGGTGGAGGAGGAGGAGGCGAAGCCGGAGGCGAAGCCGGAGGCGGCGGCGCAGGCGAAGGCGAAGCTGGAGGCGGAGGGAAGGCGGAGGTGGAGGAGGAGGCGGAGGAGGAGGCGGAGGCGGAGGCGGAGGCTGGGGCGGACGAGGAGGCAGAGGCGAAGCCGGAGGCGGAGGGGAGGCGGAGGCGGAAGCGGCGGCGGAGGAGGTGGCGGAGGCGGAGGAGGAGGAGGCGAAACCGGAGGCGGCGGTGGCGGCGGCGGCATCCACATCTGGGAACCGGACGGACCGGCGCGGCGCGGCCACGCGTCTCACGATGCCACAGGCCGCGTGATGCGACTCGTCTCTACCTGCCTGCCTGCCTGCCTGTAAAACGGAGAACGAAAAGTCATGTATGAACACTGTTGCTGTTGTAGATAATAAGTCTTCCAATATCTCATTAGTTTACTGTACAATAACTTTAATTCATTTTAAGTTCTAGCAATAGGAATTCAACATATTTCGGCTATTAGAAAAAAATGTGCTCGTCAACCAACTCGTTGTTTCGTAACGAATTTCATCAGTTACTCATCTACATAATCGCACTCATCTACATAATCGCTGGAAAGATTCAGGCAGTGCACATATACTTTTGTTTTTTATTAAATTATGTATACACTAATCAGAAATAAATATTTTTATATTTAATTTATGGGCGGGGGGGGGGAGTGGTACCATTAGTTTCGGGCCGGGTGATACAAGCTGAAGCTCCGCCACTGCATACACGGCCATTTCATGCGTGTTCCTCGAGGATTTCCGAGAAGGCTACGACTGTCCGGCCTTCGCCATCTACGTAAAAGAACCTTAAGGAAGTGCAATGCATAATTTCCATCTCATTTTATCCACAGTAGTTTCAGGATCAAGTTCACCTGCCACTCAGACCGCAATGTACGCTCTCGCACTCAGTCGATAGCGTCTTTTGTTTTCTCGCTCTCGCGGCAAAGGGTGTAGATTCGTTCGTTCGGTCAGTGCCGCCTGTAAGAACCGGCAGCGTGTAAGCAGCGTGAGCTATTGCCACACATTACCACGCACATGGCACCACCTACATCACAGTGTGACATCATGGATACTAAATTGTCTGGCAGGTCGTTTACAAACCCGAGAAACAAGAGAGGTCCAATAACGCTTCTTTGAAGGATTTCTGAAGTTATCTCTCACAGAGTTGAAAGTTGTTGTCCAACTCGGACTTTCTGTTTCCTATCTCGAAGAAGCTCATCCACCTTACAACTATGGAGTCAATAACCGAATGCATTAATTTATGACCTAATTTATCGTGTGGGACAACATCAAATGCCTTTACAAAATCTAATATTACGGCATCCACCCTCCCACAGTCATCAACTTCATCTGTTGTATTATGAAAAAATGATACTATCTGTACTTACTAGGCTGTCCGGGTGACGCCGCGTCCATGGCGAAGGTGCCGACGTTTCGGTCGCCATTCTGCGACCTTCCTCAGGGCGTATTGCGCGGAGATGGGCTGCGCACGAGTTTATATGGGGCTTGGTTTCTTCTCTACCCGAGTGCCGGTTGGCCGGGTGGTCGGCCAATGCGGAGAGAGCACCGGCCAATCAGGGGCGGGCTCTCCGCAGGGTGAGAGGAGGCGCTCCGTCCGTAATCGGACGTTGCGGAACAGCTAGGACCGCGTCCGGTCGAGATCGGACGTCCTGGTGGAATAGGTGTTTCCAGGCATCGTGTAAACGTATGCCCTGGTCAGCATTAAAGTTATAGGGATGTTTGATGATTTCCACCGCCTCTTTTACCCTCATCGTGCCCCAGCGGTCTTCTCTGGCTAGGAGGCGTGTGTCATCAAATAAAATAGCGTGGCCAGTTTTCCATGCGTGCAGGGCTACGGCCGATTTATTCGTATTATTGTGTTTATAATTACGAATATGTTCCCGGAGGCGTTCCTCTACGGTACGTCCCGTCTCGCCAATGTAACTATGGCCGCAGCTGCATGGGATCTCGTATACCCCCGATGACATAAGGGGAGGAACGCGATCTTTCACGCGTACAAGCTTTTGCCCGAGTTTTTCCTGGGCTTTGTAGGTCGTCTTTATATCAAAGCGGCTCAGAAGCTTGCCAATCTTATCTGTGACACCGCGTATATATGGCAGAGTGGCTATTTTTGTGTTGGGATTGTCACTAGTTTTGGTAATATCAGAAGTTTTGGCAGAGGTCGTGGCCTGCCGTACTGCTTGGTTGGCAGCGTTAGCGCTATATCCGTTGGCTCGAAATGTAGTCTTTAGGAGCTCCATTTCAGAGACGCCTATTCCACCAGGACGTCCGATCTCGACCGGACGCGGTCCTAGCTGTTCCGCAACGTCCGATTACGGACGGAGCGCCTCCTCTCACCCTGCGGAGAGCCCGCCCCTGATTGGCCGGTGCTCTCTCCGCATTGGCCGACCACCCGGCCAACCGGCACTCGGGTAGAGAAGAAACCAAGCCCCATATAAACTCGTGCGCAGCCCATCTCCGCGCAATACGCCCTGAGGAAGGTCGCAGAATGGCGACCGAAACGTCGGCACCTTCGCCATGGATGCGGCGTCACCCGGACAGCCTAGTAAGTACTGACTCCGGCCGCGGAAGCCTACGCTCTCACTTGATACTATCTGACTCTCGCAAGACAAACCATTCCTAAAAACATGCTGTCCCTGAAATAGCCATTCTTTTTGTTCCCAGTCTTGTCTAGCTAGTTATCAAATGTTACATTAGCTGACATACAACTGACAGAAGACCCATTTGCCCCATGATTCCGCATTGTTGAACGAAAACTTTAAGTCGATGTCGGGAACCGTTTAGAAGTTATAACGGTGGCCCATAGTTGGTGGGACTCTCTGTATATATATCAGTAATTCGTATTTTAATTCCATTTGATAGAAGCCATGGCATGTAACAACATTATTTGTAATTGTTTAAATATGTTGGAGACCTTTCAAACGCAGTCCGAAATTTGGGACAATAATATTTATGCAAGTAATTGAAATACAAAAGTATTCGTTTGGCTCAGCGGTAGAATCGTTTCTTCCAGAATTCTAGGCAGCAGGAATAAATCCAGTTTTCCCGCATTTTTTTCTTTTGCTTAACCGTGATTTTTGTGACATTAACTGTATTACAGTATTCTCTCTATAGTGTAAATAAATTCTTATTTTGAATTTAAACCAAAATAACTTAGAAAAGGGCTCTTTATCCTTCTATGGATGTTTGCTTTTAATTCTCCAAATTATATATTTTTTAATTTTATTTTTGATTGTTTACATTACTTGTTTATTCATAAATATCTTATTCCCGAAAATACAAGGAATACATTAATAAGGAATTCAACAAGGAATCCTCAGATTCTACTATCATTCTCATCTTACGTGGGAGAGAATCCTCAAGTCTCGCAGCATTGTTTTGACTTTGAGGAAACTTTTCCTAGGCTTCTTGGATTATATGCCAGAGCATATCGGCGTTGATAGATCCCGGATCAGACCAGTTTTTGGCCATGGTGCGTCTTGTCTCTGCCCAAAAATTTTCTGGTGCGCATAGTGGCCAGTCAACAACCTAAATATCTTGTTTCTCCGCAAACCACGATTGAACCGAAGCCGACTTATGAATTGAAATATTCCCTCAGGATGCAATTGTCTTACTGGTGGTCTCTCAGTATGTGGATGTACTAAGCGGCATTTAAGTGGCCTTCGATTCTATGGGTCATTCCAATTCCACGAAATGACATCCAGCTCCAAACTGCTACTGAGAAACTATCTGATCTGGGTACTTGCTTTACATACCGAAAATCATAGCGGATTCCTTGGGTTCTGACAACGCGGACGGGTCCATCATTTGTGGAGGAGAATATACTCTCATATGAGAAAATGACATCAGCCCAGTCTCAATGTAAATTTTCCTCTACAAATTCCAGCCGATAGAGCTGGTGTTCTTCTGACCGCTTCGATTTTCGAGCTGAACTTTTGGATCGCAGATCAGCCTCCAAAAGTTTGTTGCGTATGGTTTTGGAACATCCAGGAAATCTGTTGGTTCTTCGCAGTTGTGAAGAAGTTTGAAAAGGGTTTTCCACCGTTGTCTGTAACAAAACGTCATCTTGGGCAGCATCTGAAATACGCCAAAGCCCTTACCTAGTTTCCTCCCGGATTCTTCCGTCTCTCGATAACGTTTAAGCCAGTATTGCGCGGTTCTTGCCCCAACGCCATACAGACTCGCCGCCTCTGAAACAGAGAGGTGACCCTCTTCTATTAATGCGATAACTCACTTTCGTGTGGCTTTGCTACGGTGAGCCACGTCGAATACAGAATGGTTCAATTTGCTTAGCCGCGATTTTTCTTACCAGGTGACAACGGTGCAGAGCCCCTTATCTCTTTTGACCTGGAGTCGAAAACACAGAAGTACTGCGAAGGACAGATACAAATTGGTAGTACCGTGAGACTTACGAGAAAAAAATGATATCTTTCAACAAAAGAATTGGGTTTATTCCACTGTCTTATGAACTAGAATATTGTAGCAAGCAAAAAGACATCACTAATATGGCTAATTGGCAATCTGATGTTTAACTAGAAGCAGTCATATTTTGCGTTCATTTTTAGTGCTATTATTTTTATTTACAATTTGTATTATATATTTTGTGCATGAAAAACTTACATTTCACAAAATACACACAATGGATTTCTACATATATCTGAAATAGATGTTTGTATGATATTGTAATGAACTACAATAGCATAATCAAAGTCTAGGAACATTTCGCCTACAAAATCCGTTTCCGACAAAATTTATTTTGAAATTTATTTTATTTTACTTCACAGCTACGAAATCTCAATACCCACATAACTAAGGCCTCCCAAGGGATCTCAGAAATATTCATCATCAGAACCAATGAACCACATTCATCATCAAAACCACCTTCTTATTTACTTCAGAGTAGAGGTTGCAAATTCAAAGTCTTGTCACATTAAGAATGATTGTATTTGCAGAATATCAACAGTTCCATCATCTTTATTCACATTATACAACAATAGCATACGGGAATCTATGCACGCAATTACTATTTTATTTATTTCTGCATAGTAGTATAATAGAAAGAAAAGCCATATCAAGGCAAACAGGAGATGTTGGATTTAATGAATTACTTACAGACACAAAAAAAGTCAATAATTTTTGTCGATATAGTACTAGAATTTTGTGATATTACTTGTTAAACAAATTGTCTTTCCGAGCTTCTTCTCGGAGTGCAACTTCGCTCGTTCAACAATATAGCGCAATATTTCTTTTTATTCGCTATTTAATATAATTATCTATAAGATTAAAGAAGATTATGTTATTTTGGTCTCAATGCCGCACGTCCAGACCTCATATTACCACTTTTATAGAATTACTTGTTGGCATTCCTTATTCGCGATCGCGACTTTTGCCTAATTTATGCATATTATTGACAGGACTAACGTAGGATGTAATTTAGTGGATTTTATGTCACTGTAGAATGGATAAAATATATTCGTAGATTGGGAAACGAACCCGCTACTTCACGAGTTCTGAGACTCCACATCGACACTGAGACATTCTCTCGTTCTTCTAGCCCTCCTCTTTAACAAGACATTTTATATTAACGAAACTTGAAAGCAGAAAGTAAACTTGAAAGTTTACAAAAATTAATGTCAATTCAGTTTCATGGCAGAAATCATGAAAGACTTTTTCGTCTGTACTACTACTTAGCTCTCAATGGGCGTTAAAGTATTTTATACTCACTCCATTCAAATTAATTTAATCTTCATAGTTCGATCTAAAGAACGTTGTTTCGAAAATAAACGTTAGATAGCGCTGTCGGCAGATAGATATGTCCAGATACATCAACCTCTCTGGCCAAGGCATTTTCGATGCGATACTTAATGACTCTAAGAGTGTACATTATAAAGTCTGGAGCCTCTAAGATAACTCATGAGCTGCGCACAATCTTTCCATAGTTTGGTCTCGGATTAAATTCCCAGTCGAGGCAAAAATAGAGTTGTGTAGTGTCGTGTCGCGTTACAAACGGAGACAACACGTGGCACTCGGCGGGCATCGCCGGATGTTGAACAAAGGGCGGAGTGATGACGCACGGGGACTTTCCGTGGACGTAGTGTGACCAGGACGGCGGTTGAGAGGAGGCAATGGGGGCGGTGGGTAGCGTCAAAGGGTCTATATAAGGCCAGGAGAACAATGCCCCAGTCTTCTTGTTCTAGCGGCGTCGGCGACAGGTGGTGCGCGTGTCTGTGCGTGTAGGTGCACTAGGGCAAGGGTCCGGCAATTCATTGTCGTGACTTGCGAGACGCGTAAATGGTCTCGAGGTAGTGCGGTGCTTCACGCCGGGAACATTGGTAGTATGTTGCGGTGTGGTAGCCGTTCGTAAATTATCTCTCCTTGTAGTGAGTCTATTTATTTAGTTTATTGTAAGCAGGATAGTTGTTTAATTGAGACTGCGGTCTAGATTGTGAATAAATCTAATGTTTTACAAACCACTCTCGTCTGTGTTCCGATTACACCCGTATGACGTCACAGTTGTATGATTTCTTTAAAATTATCGTAGTCTCTGTAGCTGGTTATCGAATCACTCGAATCGCCCACAAACGCGAAATTTGCTAATTACGGTGAAGGGAATACATGTTGGCCACGTGTCTCTCTTTCCCCCACCCCAAGTGTAGGAATTACATTTGACTCAGGCAAAAGGGTCACCATTAGCTAACCGGCACAGTAAAACAATTGACCCAAGATGCTTACATACATTAATGAATACTTTAGGGTAATGCAAAGAGAGAGGTTCACACATTTTAGAACAATATAATCACTATCCACTGTGAACATAAGTTGAACATGTTTCTGTAAATGTAATGGAAATGATACCAAGATTCTACACTTTTATAAAGGAGGCCCATATAAACGTTTTGCGAGCATTTATTTCCTTGCGCTGTAAGCAAACCATTCACTCTACTCGGATTCGGCGAGAGGTCACTCCATACTCGCGCTAAAATTCCTCCGAGGTCGATCCTGATCGACTTTTTACGTTTCATCGGTGGACATTTCATGAGAGAAATAAACATTGTTTATACACAAGAAGCACTAGACTCAGAATGTAAATAATGGTTTCAGGATGGGGTTTTGAAGATCATACTTAGAACGGGAGCAATAGTTGCATTGTTTCTAGCCATTACAACAGGTATCGCATGGCACACATTCTCAAAACCATACATCCCTGGAAAGTACCCAGATCAAATTTGGGGAAAGGAAAAAACAGACAATTTAGCAATTGTCCCGTTTAAAGTTAACGTTTCAAACGAAGTAAGTTTGTAATTAACTCATCATGAAATTGATTCTGTTGTTACATCAAATAAGTGTCAACTACTAATGAATAAACAAAATTCTTCCAGGTGCTCAGTGACTTACAAAACAGACTTCTGAAACTCCGCAGCTCACTCCTCCACTGGAAGATGCCAACTTTCGATATGGCTTCAGCTCAGATTACTTGCAAAAAGTCGTACAGTTCTGGCTCAAGGAGTACAAATGGAGAGAGCGTGATGCTTTCCTTAATAAATCACCTCAATTCAAAACTCAAGTGGTTGGATTGAACACACATTTTATTCACATTAAACCCTCCAAATTTC
Source organism: Gryllus longicercus (assembly GCA_038098605.1). NCBI lineage: Eukaryota > Metazoa > Arthropoda > Insecta > Orthoptera > Gryllidae > Gryllus > Gryllus longicercus. Next base: position 134,771 of record JAZDUA010000547.1, read on the forward strand.
CAGGCGGGGTCAGAGTACTGCATGGCATGCCCTGCAGAGTACAGCCAGATTTTATTTTCTGCATTGCTAACAAAATAGTAACTCGCCCTTACCTCTACTCCTACCACTACAAGTAAAAGGAGAGTTCAATAAAACGTGCGCATAGTGAAGCTACATTTACGTACAGAAACAAAACAAGGGGCCATCTCAGCATTTGCTCAATGTATCAGGGAAACTGGACAAAAACCTGATCGAGATGGGAGTCATTGACCTGGAAGCTGAAGTACACTATTTATTACAAGCTTATTATGACTTTAAAAAATATACAATACAAATATAAACTAGTTAGTTATATATCACTAGTTGTTTCTATAATGACAAATTTTAAGACACTTAAAGCTAAAAATAATAAGCAGTAATAATATAAAATTAAAAATGAATACAATGGTGTACAATAGACTATGGATTTCACTGATCATTCTTTTTACTAGCAAACTGATAATTTCTTCACACATTTTAGAGAATTCCCCTTGGTGTGATGAATGAATTTAAGAACTATAAAAATTAATGGTTCAAATTCACATAGGAGGAAAGTGAACAATACTGAGAATAGGGATACTAATGCCAAGAAATTAAAACAAAGAAGCTTAACATCTGTTTTTTTAAATCCACAGGAAGGAAACGATCAATCAACATTTGATTATCTTGTTACAAAAATCGATGTTGTTGGAAGGAGAACCATGTTAATTACAAGAAGAAACATTAGTGATACTATGTTTGAAAAAATAGTGTTTAATGGAAACAACAATTGTATACAACTGTAAACCACAATAAAGTATTGAGAAATAAATTGTGAAACTGAATCACTTTTGATTTTATTTTGTATATTTAAAAGTATTTTAAAATACTATTTTGTATCTAAAATGCTCTCATGGGAGTATTTTGTATCTAAAATACTTTCGACAAAGTGTTTTGTATTTTGTATCCGAAATACTTTTCTCAAGTACTTTGTCCAACTCTGCATATTCTTATTGTTATTTCCATCCATAGTAAAGGAATAGTTAGGTTCTACCTAAAAATAATGCCTACCCTCCCTCTTACACGTTTGTATCAACCTAGAAAATGGTTACTGTTATATTCCCTAGTTTCTGTATGGTGTCACCTTTCAGAAAACTATTGTTTTGCCCCTCCCCAACACCGTGGCCTTCCCCAGCCCTCCGCTGACGGCTACGAGCGGTCGCTAGTCTCTCTGAAACGTCGGATTTTATAACGTGGCGTATCACAGCATGTCTTTACGATGGAATATCTCACGCCATTTCGCGTCTTTCTCGATCGGGCCGCTAGATGTCGCATGATCGCGACTGTTTGAAGCAGTGCGATGTGTCTATAGCGGCACGACCGAGAAAGACGCGAAATGGCGTGAGATATTCCATCGTGAAGACAGGCCCTGACCCGCCACGTTATAAAAACCGAAGTATATCTCTTCCCATCGGTTCCTGGTGCAAGTTGCAAGCGTGTCTTTTGCATCGGGCATCATGGGCATGCGACAAATATCGTTCGATATATCGGTGATCTGTGCTGACGCAATTGAAACATTACACGACTGAAAACCGAACTTTCTTCGTATGTGTTTACGACTTTAAAGTATCAGTCTGCCGTCTACCAGTGTGAAGTGATGTGATGTGATGTGAAGTGATAAGTGCTGGCAGTGACAAAAAATATGACTTTTTCATTGTGATGCACATGTTCATAGAAGTAGATTTTCCCCCAACGACTTCAATGGCAGAATGGCAAAAGTAAGTTTTAGGTTTGCTTTCTCTGTTTGATGAATAATAGTATTTTTTTACTTGCCTATCTTAAAAATAAAACATTTCTGTAGAACACCGTGTCAGATGGAAAAAGTAGTACCGCAGATATTTCCAAGCGTATGCAATGTTCTGTCGTACTTCTTGGTTTGTACGAAACTAATATTTTGTTTTAATTTAAATATTGGAATATTTTGATCGCCGATGTATTATGTATGGGTAATTTATGTAAATAGGAATATTGATATAATTTTATGCGATTCCTTGATATTCGTTATGGGAGTATACTTTGATGTTCGTTTTGGTTTTCCTACAATGTTTTGATGACCATCTATCAGGTAGACGTATTGAGCATTTACGTGCAGGCAGCAAACTGGAGTATCCGGGATTTGATGCCAGATTGCACAATGAGCAAAATAAAAATATTTTAAAATACGGTGAAATTATATTCTCAAAGTAGTCGTTTTTAGTTTGATTTTGTCGCCAATTCATTCCTTTGCGACATTTATTTCCTTGAATAAAATAACAATAACAAAACCTCGAGGATGACTTTATTGAAGGGTAGGTCTCCCGAGAGGAAGAACTATGTCAAGAGATCAAACCTGGAAATATATTACGGAGTTTAATTCATGTTCACTGGCCTCCAGTAGAAATTACGTTTTGCATTGATGTTTCGATCCCGTACGCACAGGAATTACGTGGAGATAAATGAAAAGTGCGGAGGATAAATTTTTCGTAAATCAATTGCAAATTCTAGAAGTTGACAGAAATGTTTCCACATTTAACGTTTACGCGGAGTTCAAGTGCACGTCATAAGAATTTTAATATTGGCCGCTGAAGGAAAATGGGAGAAAGCGCGAGGGTAGGGTCAAACTAAAAGAACGAAGATAGTTTATCTTTCATGTATTTCTATAAATGTTTCTACAATTCAAAAATATTGAGGGAAGTGTTTTGACATGCCTCCGGGACATTCCTTTATCAGTCATGCTGCACTATTTTCAACAGAAAAATCGTATGTCTTTTTGGGGAGGAGTATAAATCTGTGCACGTTATCTTAAGCTCCAGAATCATTTCCCCATCATTTTACTATACGTACATATTTGCACGATGAAAAAATTATCATTAAAGCTTGAAGAAAAATGTTGGGTATTATTAATCATCAAAATTCCTACGCTTCTATGTTTATCGTTGGCGGCTGGGAGCCGTTAGTTTGAGATTTCTAATTCTCATTCTCTATTTTGGCCGATGAGCGGCCAGCAGACCTATTGCTGTTGACCGCATGCAAAATGTGGAAAATAGAAATGATCAATTCAAAAATACAATGTTTTATTTGGATTTCTGTTTTCTCAAAAGTGTATTTTTTGTATTAGATGGTCCCCTTTATTAGGGAAAGTCCATGTTATACTGTATTTTTTAAATATTGGCTGCTGCACAGTCTCTAAATCTGATAAGAACAAGTAGCCCTTCGGAAAATTTAATCGAGAAGCGATGATCGGTTGTTTTCCTTTTTGTCTAAATCACTTTCACATAAATACTATGTAAATCTCTGTTTTAGTTACTTTATTTAAATTTATTCGAGTACTCTTGGCTGTGGACGATACATCGTCAAAGGCAGTAACGATCGGGCTCGCAACGCGGGCTGCCCAGGTATTCCTCGCGCAAATTTTCTTGAACGATGGATTGACGAAATGCGGGTAGAATGGGGTATTAGTTATGAAATCGGCCACAAGATTTTATGAAGCAATGCCAATCTCTGGAGAATCAGTCAAGCCTTCGCAACGTTCTCCATAATTTGCGTTCTAACTTACTCAGGAGTTCGAGGTATCTCCTGTGATAGATCTTTAACTGCTCTGGTGATTTCTTTAAATTTTTGGAGAAAATAACGCATAGAAGTTCTCGCCCTCAAAAGAAAACTATATTTCGCACCAGTGAAGATGTTTCTAATGTTGTCATCAGTGCTCGCTGTGAGCTTTTGCCTTCAACTGTTTATTGTGCCAGAGAGGGAGAAGCAAGGTTATCGTTCAAGAAATGTTACGCGAGTAATAAAACAGGGCCATCTTTCAGACTAAGGTTTTTTTTTGTAATAAATAATAATTACTTGATTCTTTCTCTGATACTTTGCGATAGTTTCTACAATAAAAGATTTAAAACCGCATCTTCCTTAACGATTTCGCTAACTTACGTAACTTTGTAAATCAATAAATGTAAACAAATCGTTTGGGTTTTATAACAGTGTTAATTTCATAAAATGAAATAATAAAGGCAAATTTTACACCATTGGTTATTAACCGTAGACTGATCATTAATAATAATAATAATAATAATAATAATAATAATAATAATAATAATAATAATAATAATAATAATACCTTTATTAATGGCGATACTCAAGCCATAGGGACTGCTCTTCCGCCTAACCACTGAATTTACATACATTTAGAGTAGTAACATTTTAAGAGGGGAGGACAAGCTGTACATTTACGTCTGGGAGAACAAATCTAGGGACCATCCCGGCATACGCCTTATGCATTCGAATTTGTTACAGGATATTTTTATTATATAAGGTTCTAACACTACTTGTGTTTGCTCCACACTTTTATAAAGAGGGCCCGGATAAAAGTTTTATGGGCGGGCCCACCCTCACTCATTTTGTTACGCTACTGATCACTGCCTTGGGCGTGGCGTCTCCCAGCCTGGAGAAGGCATGCCAAACCGCGTCCGCACGAGGTACTTGCCCGCCTGGGCAGCCCGGCGCTCTTGCGATCACGGGCAACTTCTCTCGACCCCACTCATTTCTCCTTCAAGTCCAGGGAAGGGAGAACACGCCCGAAATGAAGCGGTGTGAAGTGTGGAATGGTGGCTACATTTGAAAATGTTTACCAGATCCAAAAATTGAATTATGATTTTATTTTTTACGATTTATTACTGATTAATGCTTTTCTTTTTAAATTCCGGCATGTGGCAGAAATATCTTTTATTTATTTACGTCAAATTAGTTAAAAACTGTGTGTGGGAAAAGTTAATTTGAAGTTACATTTATTGAGAGCGTAGGCTTCCGCGGCCGGAGTCAGTATTTACTAGGCTGTCCGGGTGACGCCGCGTCCATAGCGAAGGTGCCGCGTCCATGGCAAAGGAGGCGACTCAATACGCCCTGAGGAAGGTCGCAGAATGGCGACCGAAACGTCTGCACCTTCGCCATGGACGCGGCGTCACCCGGACAGCCTAGTAAATAAGTTACATTTATGTCCAGAAGCAAAACAAAGGGTCACCTCAGCATTTGCTCGAGGATCAGGAAAACTGGACGAAAACGTATCGAGATGGGGGTCATTGACCCAGAAGCTGAAGTACAATACTTGTTACAGGTCCTTTAGAATTACATAATCCAAATGGTACATAATGCATTAAATGTCATTGTGAAAATTAATATTACTTTCCTTTTGGATGCTCGGTGTAGTCTCTAATTGTACAGAAACAATTACGAAGCAGAAAAGATTTTACTTGGGACTTTGCCTTTGAATGCCGAATTCCTAGTTTTAGTTTTGCGTTATGTTTAATTAAATCATCATTTCTTGTAAACAGCAATAAAGGAAAAGTAATTTTAATAATATAATAAAATCGAATAAAGTGAATGAATTATTCACGCTTCGTTTGTTTAAAAATTTTTCAAATAGTAGTTGAAGTGTAAGACAGAAATTGTCATATTGTAATATTACATATCCATTAACAACATCGCGGGAAAGTACGTGATGTTTTATCATCATAGTTCTCTATTGAAAGACACTCACTGTTTGTATATGCATGGAAAAAATTATCTGTTGTCGCGCACAGGAAGTTACTGAAAAATAAAGAATTCGGTCAATTTTAGGTGTGCTGCTTTCGCTAAAACCATGGACAACCCATCCATCAGCGGATGCTTCACGTTGTGCTGTCATAGCTCGTTAGAAACTCTACCTATCGGTTATGTCTGACAGTTCGCTGGACTGCACACAGTAGTTCATTTTGAGGAACATTGTGTTCCAGAATACTAAATATGTGGAATTATTTTGTCTCTAAGCTATTAGGGATTAATCACAATTAGTACGACAATTGATTATTTTATGATTAATATTCAGAAATGGATTATATTAAGGTCAATGACTCTACATCGATTAAAATTTACGTTGATGGAGTTCGACCATTTCAAATAAATTTAATTTTTAAAAGAAATTCTTTTGCATTTAGATTTAATTTTAAAATGTTGCCATTTTGGCACAAACTGAGGGCTCTTCGTAGGCACCGTTTGGCGGCTTTGAGCGACCTCGAAGGCGATAATTAGCTCATTGATTATGATTATTAAAAACCAACGAATCAGTGCCGTCTTGTCGATAAAGCAATAAGTCACAGGTATTGTTGTTATCGAGCTATTTCACCAGGTGACACCGGGATGGACAATGATCCAAACAACTTAACTGGGGTGTACTACAAACTCATTCAACTGAACCATTATACATTGAAGTGTGTCTGTCAAAAATAATAGAAGTTGGAAAACAATATTAAGTATACTTGCATGCTGCGAGCACACTTTGACATCGCATCGGGTTTCTGTTTCACAATGTTGATGAAGTAGTACCCGGCAGTTGTTGCCCTACCGGCGGAATTCCCGCCGTTTTTGGCGGATTTTGAACTTACGGAGGGAAAAAAATTAGTTTCGCGGACAGCGGAATAAACGGCGGAAATTAATAAAGTTAGTAAAGCAGTAAAATTAGTAAAGCATCAGTTTTAGTTAACCTTTATTAATAAGTTGTTTTGCACAGATGTATATTTTTAAAATTTCTAAATCCATGTTACTAGCAAAGAATAAATAATATAATAAAACCTATATAATAAATTATATAATACCTGAAATCAATTGTTATTTTGCAAATTTTCACCCAAGTAATGCATTCTATATTATCTAAAAATTGAATTGCAGGTTCAATAAAGCCACTATATTTCGCAATCATATTTTTGTTGTAATAAAATAAATTAATACATTTAAATATGAAAAAATAATTTTTTTACGTTTAGCGGATTTAGGCGGGAAATTTAAAACCAGTTCAGCGAATTTTCGGCGGAAACTGCAACGAACATGGCGGAATCCCTCTAAACACATCTGCCAACACTGGTACCCGGAAGAGTAATCGCTTCGCCGCGCGACATCGCTAGCCTGTCAAGGCAGAGGGCAGTGCCATTGGCTTAGTGTTTCGCTGCCTCGAATGGAAAATTGTGCCCGTAGTAGTGCTTGTTCCCTCTGCGGACATTCTCCCAGAATAGGTAGGGCTGCACAAATCCCGCAGGGGCGACGTTTTGCAACGTGAAAATTGTGGAATTTTAGTATTTTTTTTTCTTCTTCAGTAACTTGCAGTGCGTGACGGCAGCTAATTTTTTTTTTCACCGCCCATAGAAATAATGAATCTATTTGTAGGAAAAATGACGCCAGATTTCTACTTGCACCTGTTGAAAGGTTATATTTAATTTGTATCATCTTTCTGCAAATCGGTAGTTATTCCGTATATTTTGCTTAAAAACTTTTATTGTTATACATATTTATTCAACATATTTATGTTAATGAATGTAAAGCAATGTGTAATTTTGTAGTGTGAGGTTTTATTTACGTGGTTCATTGTAGATAAATTCCTGTATCTGAATTGTTAACAAAATGAAATCATTGCCATTTCCAAAACTACGTAATCCATTTTGAAACTCGACAGCACTGATGAACTAACACAGGTGATTTGAACTTCCAGAAGTCACAGAAGGGACTTCCCTTAGAATAGTAATCTTAAAATGATGCGTAAAGGAAATGAACTTATCTTTTCATGGTATGAAGGTGGGTGTCAGGGGTTCTTTAATTGTTTAAGCAAGGTTATAATTATTTTTAAGTATATTTAGTAACAGGCATTCTATTATGGAAGCTAATTTACACTAGTAACCAGTATGCTTTCGAAATTTCATTGAGCGTTGTGGTTGCAACTATAACTGAATGGAAATATATCAAAGTGATGTTTCTAAGTGAAGAAGCAAACTATAGGAACACAGCCAACCCAAAAATTTGCGGTACAGTTCGCTCATTAAAATTTTTTTTGTGATTGTGACAGTGTTCAGCCCTGTAAATGGTACCCTGCACTTTCTTCCATATTTAGTAAATTATTAGCAATTGAAATCCAATCTCTAGTGATCCTATTTCGTGTATTGCCTACAACGCATGCAACTCTACAATTCAAAATTACAAAATGTTACGAAAAAATTCAAATGAAACATACATTCTTGGAAAGTAACCATATTCTTATATTTTAATAATTCACGTAGATACGAGTGCATGTTAAAATGTTAATGGTGAAGGCCATTGTGGCCCGGAGGGATAGTGCAAACAGAGGGCAGAGCCCATGAGGTAGCAGAGATGTAGTTCTGTCCCTCTCTAGAGGCGTGTAGATTCACAGACATATCGGAGATGCTTTCAAATTTGTTTGTAGTGGTTGTGAAACCCATTAAATAAAATAATTTTATATATATATATATATATATATATATATATATATATATATATATATATCACATTTTTTACACATTAATTCAGTATAACTTGCTCAATGTGTAAATCTAATGTGAACATAAATTGCGGGCCTGCAAATCACAAATTCTGCAGTATTACTAGCGCAAATTTTCTTGAACGATAGATTGAAGAAATGCGGGTTGAGTGGGGGTATTAGTTACGAAATCGGCCACTTGATTTTATCAAGCAATGCCAATCTCTGGAGAATCAGTTATGCCTTCGCAACTTTCTCAATAATTTGCGTTCTAACTTTTTCAGGAGTTCGAGGTATCTCCTGTGACTGATCTTAGCATATTTCGGTCATTTCTTTAGATTTTTTGGAGAAAATCACGGACAGAAGTTCTCGTCTTCAACGGAATATAGTTTCTATTTCGCGCCAGAGAAGATGTGTTTGGAATCAAAATGCCTTTATGTCACAAGCCCCAAGAGCTGAGGTCCAGAACGCAGAGGTTGCTATGAGATCAGCTACGAGTTCGGTTTGTTGTTTTATTGAATACTCTTATTATTATATTGTTATATTATTTTATCTCGTGAAATGTTTATTTTATCTCCATGATAGTAAGTCGAGTTCGTGTTGTCTGAAGAGAATACATTATTGTATTGCATTTAAATAATTCTTTATTTATTTAACATATATAAACAATTAAGTGTATATGACGTATGGTAGAAACGTATAATCTGTGAACGGTTTTTTGAGTTCCAAAATCTCTTAACCGTGTTAGTAGTTTAAATATGAATAAATGCTCAATGATGAAATGATTCATTATAAAATTTACAAGAATAAATTCACTCATAAGAAACACAAATTATAAAAATAATGAAATAATTCAAATCTTTTAATATATCCATTCAAATTTCTTCCTTCCAATTTTTATTTTTATATTGTACACTAGTTTCATTCAAAAAAGGATAATTTCCAACAAACAAAATTGTTTGTAATTGATTTTCGTTCACAGAAAAATGTAAGAAGCTAGTAGTGTATCAGACCTTTTACTGAGTTCTGTTGTGCTGTTTGGAGTTTACCTGCGGCGGCAAGCTCCTAAATATCGGTCAATGAATGAAACTGTAGAAATGTGTCCGAAGAATCTCGCTCGCCGACTGACCCGAGCGAGAAACTCTTTCAAGCGTGTGGCGGTCGATGTGCTTCCTTTGTTTCTATTTTCCAAATTCCTTTTTGCTCATTTCTCGTCGTAGCCTGTTGCGGGTCTTAGACTGTGGCTAATATGCTATGTTCAAAGCAATAAACATGTAAATCAGTGAAGTGAGGAAAAGTATTCTTTTAACTTTGTAGTAAGTTTTCGGAAATCTTAATGACAATGTCAAATCGCAACTACTTTTTTTATTAACAGTAGAAATCCTACATTAATTACACTTTAAGTAGTTTAATCATAAATCTAGTTACTCAGTTTTAAAATTGTCTTTCTCAGTATTAAGTCGGTAATTAATTAAATTGTGAGCGAATTGAAGTGATCGTCTGCAGTTGTCTTGTATTTCTTTTGACGATATGAAAACGACGCACAAGTTCCAATGTTTCGCGAGGAAATTTGTACTACCACTCCACACAACTGGAGTGGCAATATGTTCAAATTTCTACTTCTCGCGAGATTGCCGCTGATGCGGCCGGTAATTGGGAGATTTCGCAAGTATAATTCGCTGGGTGATATCAGGTTTGTTCCAGCAAACAATCACGGACTGTTTTACGTACCCTCACTCTGCGCATGCGCGAGTGCAAACTAGTCAGAAACGAGTCCCGGATTGGGATCTGCTGGAACAAGTAGGTACAAAAATCAGTCTCTAGGTGCCGCTGATTTCGTTTCATCGGTAGTTGCAGAATTCTCCGCCAGATATAATTTTCGTATCGCATGTAAAAATCAATGCGACCTGGCCCTGGTTAGTTCCCGATATTCCCGTGGTATTCACTTGCGCTTTACGTATCTCCATAATTGCTCGCTTATTTTCTTGACCTTGCTATTGTAACCGAACCGATTACCTGTGGAATCGGTTGGCGACCCTGCCACTAGCTCAGATCGGTGATGGAAGGAATTGTTACACTGTACGGTGGAAACACAAAATAAACACTTGTTCACTGGTAAAAATTCACATTTATTCCTGGGCAGTATGATTAAAATGCCCCAGGGAAGTTACACTCTTAAATTTAATAAAAGAATAGCGGAAAATTAGATAAGAGGAGAGAAAAAAAATGAAAAGTTAGTTTTAGGAGTTAAGCTTAAAGAACTAAAAAGAATTATAGCTAACAATTACAATGGGTAAAATTACTACTAGTCAGTGTGTCAGAGCGTGACACCGCATTACTAAAATTTTATACAATAGGGCGGGAGCCCTAACGATACCACTTGGAGAAGGGTCTTTGTGCGGCCGGGGGGGCGGCCGTGGCGCGGTCGAGAGGGTTGCCTGGCGGCCTTCAAAAAAAAATTGCCTTCGGGAAAAGGCAATGACCTCTCTCGTCGCCAGCTGGGCAGCCGCCTCGTAGTTTCACGAAAAGGCCGCGATGCGTGGCTGCATAGGCGGAGTCTAGAAGTTCTGGTTAATCTGGCGGATTCTCGAAGTTCTGGAAGTGACTGGCAGTACTAGAAGTTCTGGTCGAGACTGGCAGTAATAGCTGAGCTGGCCGGACGATTTCAGGAACGGAGTTGCCAACTATGCGTCTCTCTCTGACTTTTATGATAAGAAGTCGAACACAACTTCGGACAGTTTAAAAATTCGATTGGAGAAACATTCGCCTCTCTTCACGGCGAAAACCCACCCCAGAGAAAATTCTCTCTCCACTGCAGTCGGCTCACAGCTCAAAACTCGCAGTAAAATAACATAAGTCCCCACATAGGCATTATCGCCCGAATAATTCCCACCCCCATATAAGTTCTTCTCTCCACTGTCCTCAGTCCAATATTCAAGCTCAAACAATAAGAAGTTTCCCAGAGACACAATAGTCTTTCCCCGACGCCTAATACTCTGGCCTCGTCTGATTGATGAAAAATTTCTAAGTCCGGCAGAGGCGAACTTTGCCTCTGACCGACGACTGTCCCCCCCCCCCCGTCTAATGATCTGGCCCCGTCTGATGCCCAAGCTCTTCTGATTTTCTCTCCGTCGAAATCTTATAAGGTAAATTTTTTCCCCCATCCAGTTCCTCTTATGTGCCCTAGGTCTTTATAAAAGTCAAGTCACTATTGGCTCTATGTTGTTGCGCATCACGCTATTTTCAGCCAATCGCCACGCGAGAAGCCACAGAATTTTCCGCCCTGCGTGCTAGCTGCACGTGCACAATGTTATTTTAATTCCTTCTAGAACATCGCCCCGTGCTTGCATCAGGGGGGGCGCGTTCGATGACGGAAGTATCGCTCTGGGCTCCCCCGAAAGTGAACGGTCTCGAAATCTGCAGCTGGCCGCGCACACGTGCACAGTATCTGTCGACGGTAGTCCTCTAGATGGCTCCAGTAATGGGGAGGAGGCGGTAATGGCCTCCCGCGATAAGTGAAATCGCACGTGCGACGCAGTGTTTACCTCCCCAGTCGAGCTCCGGGCTACAGCTGAATCTGTTTACATTCTCCCAACTGCCCCTCCGCCTTATGAAATTTTGTATGACGAAATCGGTTTCGCCACACTATCAATTACAGATTTTGAACCTGGTAAACTATGACTTGCGCTATTGTTTTTGATTATTCTTTTGGATTTCGGTTAATTGTATTTTTCTTAAAAATGAGAGATAACGCTACCAATACAGAACGGTCAATAACTACATACATATTTAGTAAGTCACGGTACAAGGAACTTCCTTAAAATTACTTACCTTCCATTCCGCCCCCCCCCAAAAAAAAAGAAACAAATATCAAGATCCAATATCCACAAGAAAATCCGAAAGAAAGCTAACTCACCAAAGTCCAAGAATCTAGATTTAGAATGATTTAGTCAACAAAAAAGTAAAAAATTGTATATGTGACGTATGGGGGAGAAGATGATCTGCGCATGTTTTCTTGAGTTCCAGAATCCCTTCCCATCGTTTTAGCTATCAATAAATAAATACAAATAAATTTTAAAGAAGCGTGGGATTAGTAATACTTGAAAAAAACTAGAAAATCAATGAAACGTAAAATAAAGCAGTTCGGTGTTGGCGGAAACTCGGGGACCGAAGTATGCATGCGCGGATTTCTAGTTTGAGGGAGAGTGTACGAACTGATCCGGAATGGTTTCAAACTAATCAGCAACCCTGCTGGAACGCCCAAACTCCCGGTCACAATCCCTGACTGCTGCTGCTGGAACGCCCAATACTAGGCTGCGCATGCGCGGACTAGTTCGGGACTGTTTCGGACTGCTGCTGAAACAAACCTATCGATCTTCAATATCGAATCATCTGTGAAAAAAGGTTCGAGCAACGAGTAGTTGGCACAACGTGTCATTTGTTTATCACTCTCTGAGATGTGTAAACATCATTTGAATTATTTTAATTTCCCTCTTTTTTTTATTCTTAGTTTGCACTCATATACTACGAATGTGAAGGTTACGGGAAAGGCTGGTGGCTCAATAAAGGCCGCAGGTTCGTCTATTAGACAAGGAACTTTGAATAATAGAAGTGATGAAATGTAGAGTACCAATGCTTTTTAGTTTGACAGTAAGTGTATGTTGCCAAACTCTGTCAAATGCCTTAGTTATATCAACAAATATGGATGCTGAGTGTTGTTTTCTGGAACACAGAATATATGTTCAGTTAATCACAAAAGTTGATGTTGGGTTGATATTTGATGCATACATTCGAATTGCATACTTTGGGAATGGTGCATCGGTTGAGTCGAGACGTGTTTTATATTTTTTAATTCATTTTGTTCAGTAATTCGCAGAATGAAGGTAAAAGACGTACTGTGCAGTAACTGATTAGGTATAGAGCGATTTTTATAAGAATGAGCCAAAGTTACAATTCGCTAAACAAGTGAACATCACGTGTAATGCAGAGAAGTATCTGCCCGCCGCTGCAGCTGTTCAGCCACGCCAGTGATGTCTTTGTAGTGTATACGGAAGCCGTATACACTACAAAGACATCACTATACAGAAATATAAGAGATTCGCTGAGATACATGCACGTACGCGAGTCCGGGAAATATTGAAATTTAATTCCGTGTGTAGGAAACTGCGGAAAATGAAAGAAAAATGATTTTACGTTTAAATACTTATTCTAGTCGTTTCACAGTGAATGGCTTATGCGTTTTTGTAGTGGAGGATACTTTATTTATAATTACATAACCCCAACTATCAATATTTAGTACTATGCTTTCATAACTCGAATGTGATTTAATAATTGTTTTATATGTCACTATGTTCTGCATGTTAATGCATTCTTTAATCGTGAACAAGGAGAATGCCCTTTGCGGCCACTCTGACTTTTCATGGTTCACAACCGTGTCACAACTATATAAAAAATATACCAAAAGCAAAGCACGGAGCCACGAAACGCTCTCGAACACAGCTTTCCACCTTACATAACAGGAGCCGGAAATACATGCATCGCCACCCGTACGTATCTCACATTGAAGACTCATTTTGAAAATAAGCATAACACTTATCACACAAAATCTAAACTCTTTTTAATGTTTATAAAAAATAATTTTTACAGAAGAGCACGTAACACTGCGCTTCCTAATTTCAATTATTTCTCTTGGCGCAGTACATTTTCGTCGGACGAGGACATCACAAAAGGAAGCGTCGAAGCCATTTACATGTTAGCCAACTGCAAACGAACGAATGGAGGAAGAATAGTGTAATATGTTCAAGGTCACAACGAGCGCAGAACCTTCAGTTGTTGCCAACACTAGCTTTCAAAATGTCCCATTCTTATAAAAATCAGATATGTGGAAGCATTTTGGTTTGGTATATAGATGGAAAGGATTATTTAATCTTGCCATGTATGAACGAAATGTCCTCTTATTAAACAGGCATTGAATGTGATGGTCATGTGAGGATGTCAGTTTTGTGAGGGTTGTATTATATATTTTGTCTTGTTCTTATTTTCTGTTGGTATTTCAATTTAATTAGAGGAGATGAAGTGAATTCTTTGATGGAGCCTAAGAGATTTATAGTGTTATGTGAGTGAAAAGGATAAGGAAAGAATATGCGAAATAATTTATGAAGTTTGATTAGTGTCATGGCAGTCGCAATTTGAATGTTTTGCATTTAGGTCTCTTGCATCTAATTTGTATTTATTAGGTTCAAATAAATTTGACACGCTTTGATCTATGAAATTTAAAATTGGGGGTTTGTATAAAAATTGTTATAATATTACAACGGTGACCTTCCAGTACGAGGCGAATTGCGACATATTCTATGCTAATTACATTTTCAATTTACGTATACCATTTTTAAACGGTTGCGGAAGCATGATTTGAACTTGCAGGCGGAGACACAATTATGGTTGGTTTTAGAGAGTTTATGAAGTATGAATGACGTAATTGAGTCGATGATGGTGTCTGTAGATGATTCATTGGGATGATTGGGCGATTGTTAGAGTGGTGATTAGGGTGATAGTTAGGTAACGTTTGGCTGAAGTTTTTTTTAAAATCTAAGGATGTTTGGCATACAGTGCCCAATTGTGTTTCTTCTTTTTTCATGGTGACTTGGAGATTACATGTGGGATTGATATTTAGAATTACTATAATTTGTTCCTTACTTCCGAATTCATAAATGATCTGATTGTGTTTGAGAAGTTTAATTATTTTAATGAGGTTGGATTATGTAGCTTGAGAACTTGTGTGATTTCTAAGAAATTAAAATTTTTGATTTTAAGTTCGTCGATGCATAAATTGATGTTTTCAATGTCAGATACACTTATTAATGGCCTGTTGAATGGGGTGTGATGGAAAGGTTTGCGAGGGCTATTCAATGTGAAGATATTTTATGGTAATGTATTGTTTTGAAGAAGAATTTTGGATAGTTCAGCTTTTCAATTAGCTTCGCTAATTTGCGATGGGACGTTTTGGGACATCGTAATAGAAGCGTTTCCAATAGAACACGCCATAGAAACACTACTTGTCATGTAATAGCTATCTCTTGCATCTTGACATTTTGCATTGCATTGAAATGAAGTAGGGTGGTTGATGGGTTGGCGCGAGTAGGATCGAGGCGTGTGATGTTTGATGGAGAAAGTGATTTTTGAAGAGTTTCGGAGGACTGCCTTAATAAGATACCTCTATGTCGGCACCGTTGCTCGAGTTTACAGTTAATGGAAATATATCAAAGTTGTCATTCTTGAGAAATTGCACGGTTATATTCATTGTGTCGTGTGTTTGCGTAAAATGACATGAAGTTTTACAGATGTATCTCGAAGTATAATTTCAATTGATTACTAACTTATTACATACTTAATAAATTACAAACAATCCATACAATCTATACTACATCCATACTCAGCATCTCACTTTGTCCTACCATAATCGTCAACATCATTTCCGTTTTCATTTTCTCTTGCTTTCTTTGAACCATAGCGTTTCCGCTTGTCCATTGAACAGTGGTCAAATTGAGGCCTGTGACTATCAAGCTGTTTAGCCCCATTGGAAGCGAACGTTCCTTTCCGAGAGTCCGCGAGCCAATTCAATAGTATATATAAGCAAAATAATACGAAAGAGAAGTTAGGGATTTCCTGATGCATACACCAGTTCACAAACAACTTGTAAGAAGTGTATGGAAAAACATGAGCAGGGGTCAGATGAGTTTGTGACATAAAGTCTTTGATACCTATACTTTGATTTTTTGAAAGTGGTGAAGTGTGAAGGTCTTAAACGAAAAAGAGAGAGGGAAGGCAGATCGAATAGCGAGTCGTAAAAGTGGAAGCTGTAGGGACGTAGCATGTCCCTACTTAAGTACTCAAGTTACAGGAAGTCATGCAGGATGCTGGAAAAACAATTTTTGCATTGGGTGAAGAACGATAGGAATTCATTACTGTGAAGTTGAATAATGACAGACTAGATAACATAGTCAAACGAAGGAACTTAAAACAATACCACGTAATGTGGCTAGTGATTTGGACTTAGATTAATATAAATCAATGCCTCTAAGGGCGCGTTGCATAAGTACATGGTAATATATTTTCCATAAAGTAGTGATAAACAGAATTCAAATTAAAAGGTTTGTTAATGCACTTTGGTGGCGTAATAAGTGGAATCAGTGAATGTAAATTGAAGCCATAATCGTTTATACATTTGTGCGCAATGCATTTGTCAGATTTTTCATGACTGGAAGAATCACACAAGCAGTTCTTGTCGGACAGTAACATGGAAAACTCTCTCGTATACTAGGATAGTTATTTATTAAAGTGCATGAAAGGATAAATAAGCACGTAATAAAGCATTGAACGTGATACACAAAGAGTACTATGGTACTACAAAATATAAAATATAATTTTAAAATACTTAATGCAACCAACGGTGTTATATACATCATAACTTCTGTCATATTCGTTTTTCTTTTAGTCATTCACGTCCAATTAAAGATCACCACATTACATTTTAGTGGCATTAAAAATGTATAACATTATTTATATAACAACGTTTTAGGTGTTGTTTTCAAACCATCAATAGGTATTCATATCATTTGTTATGTATGTTCATATTTTAGGTCTGAAAGGCATCTTGGTTAATTGTACACTTCATTCTCCCCGGAACTTCACGCACTAAAAAAGTTTAAAATATGTATGCAAACTATGCACTTAAAATTGACAATATATACGCAGAAAATAGGCAACATATGCACTTACAACTAAGAATATGCGTTAAACAAAAATATTACTAGAAACAGATAACATTTATTTATATTATCCTAATTTTTCACTGTAATACAAAACGCCTTTAATAAAAATAGATTTACAAATAAGATAAACAAAAAATATTAAGCGAAGGAACCAATAGAGAACGAGATGCCGTAATATTCAGCCCACTTCACTAAATTCGTGCGCACGAATAAAGTTTCAGAAAGAAAATCGATTCTAGCGAAAACAATCTTATCAGAAGACTGTCATAAATATTATGATGCTATTTTAGCTTTGGCATGGCTTAATTCAGTTTTCTTTTGAAAGAGAAATACACGAAAATATGCAATTATACAAAATATAAACGGGCTACTTTTGTTTTATTTTTGGAGATACATAAAGTTATATACAGTTCCTTTTGATATGCATAATCTGTAAAAATATGCACTTGCATGAAGTTCCGTGGTCTACTTATGACATGTACCAAAATTTGATCGGTACGGTACTTTACTTTCTGTAATAAATAGTAATTAAAGAAAAAAAGAGGGAAGATCTACAATGTTATACGTTAATTCTCTGGAAAGTCATAAAGCTATCCTTCACTATCTGTAACAAAAAACCGAGATTCGTAA